>BMAO01023383.1:106634-167414 GCA_019973975.1 Trichonephila clavata | reverse complement strand
ATGGAGCTGTTCCTGCTCATGTTTGAACACAGTAATAATAATAACATAATTTTTTAAAGTTCTTGATGTGTTTTTGCTTGGCAAAATTATTTGGCAGTTTAATACATAAGTTCCTAATTTTGGAATGGTATGAGTACTGATTTAGCATTTCTTTGAAAAACTTTGAAGTAATTTAATATTTTGCTCAAGAATAATTTGGAAACTGAAAAGTTTCTTGAAATTTAGGATTTTCCTTGTAAACTAATGATATAATTAGTTAATTATCTTGCTTATAAGTAGTAGAAACTTATTTTGATTAGAATGGAACTCCGTTTATTCATGATAAACTTTGGTAACTTGTTGATGTTAATAATGATTTTAATCTTTAATAATATAATTTGGTGGCAAGCTTCTCAATGGTATGGGCCACAAGAAAGTGTAAAAAATTGTTTTTTTAAATGTTTAGGGCATTGTGAGGCCTTAAAATAGTATGATTTATACCAATACATTGTGAAGTTTTTAAAAATATGTTATAAAATACTAATATTTAGCAATTTTAGTCTTAGTAATTATCACCTACAAATGTTTAAATTTTTTTTATAAATTATTGTCTCCTTGGAAAAAAATTGAATTATTTAAAATATGCGAAAATTTTAGAAATTGTTTGAAACATGCTAAATTATTTTCGTGAAAATTTTTACATATAGAAGCATACAAAATTTTTGTTAGCTAGTTTATTTTAGTAATTACAATTATTTAAAATGCATCATTTATCAACATTTAATTTTAATATTACATGATTATAATACAAGTGAAGCATGTGAAAATTTTATTTTTTTAACAAAAAAATTCATTGCAATTTAAAAAATGCATTTTTCATATTCTATTGAAAGACTATCGGTGACATTACTTCATTATGTACTCATGTGAAGAGTATTTTTTCTAAGATGTATTCCAAAAGAGAATTTTTTTTTGTCAGTTTCAATCTTTATTTGCATTAATATGGATACATAAAATTGAAACATTGTTATTGTATACTAATTTTTTAAACAACTGTTCTATAAAAAATTCCAAAGACATAGTAAGATCTTTTGAAATATATGATGATTCTGTAATGAAATAACACATTAGCCAGCTTTGATTGTCTGACTTTACTTAGTAATTATCATTTACAAAGGTTTGAAATTTCTCTTTAAACTGTCTTCAAAGTTTAAAAAAGAAAATACTCTTACACTATTAAGTTAAAGAAAAAAAATCATGTTAATACATAATTTTAGAAATAATGATTAAATGTTATTGGATTATTCTTTATTACAAATTATTTCTTATGAGTTATTGAATTGTATTTAAATTGTCTAATTGATGTAAACCAAACAAATATTTCCATACAATTTTAAAAAATAAAAGAATGATTAACATTAAAAACTTTGATGTCCAAACAATAATACTGAAAAGGATTTTCAAGAATAGCAAAAAGGAAACTTTATATGAATATTAAAAAATAAGTTAAATTCACAGGCTTTTTCGTAATTACCAAGAAGTTTCTATTTTAAAAAAAATATAACCAATGTCACAAATTTGGTAAGAAATAAATACCTTTGCTTACAAAGAATGGATGAATGTATCCATCTGCTCTGAAACATGACACATTTTAGAATGTAAAAATAATATTGTTAAGGTTCCAGGATTTCAAAGAGCAAGTCAATTCTTCAGGAGCAATGAAAACTTATCCTTTTAAAACAATCCTGAGAAATGCCACAGAACTAGAATTCCCATAATAATAAATCCCAGAAGTTCTTCACAGCACTCGGACACAACTAACAGTGTCTAGATATACAAATAAGTAATGTATTCAGGTAACGGTTATACATTTACGTGGAATCTCTATTATCCAATCATCATAATAAGTTGATTTGCAGTCTCTCGTCCTATTCAACAGCCGAAGTATAAATTAATCGCTCTTGCTGACTTTTCCGTAGACTAAACAAATTTTTGTTTCGGCGAGCCACTCCCTATTTACAGTCTGCACGAATTTTTCCAGAAAAATTCGCTTACATCACGAATTTTGATATTAGTATAGTTCTCATATTTCCAGAACCAATTTGTTCAATAGAGCGCTGCAAAAATAAACTTATAAAAAATAATTACTAAGCCTATAAGTATACAAAATTCGAAGCCAAAGGATGGAAGTATAAACTAAACTTAAATCTAATACTATTAATTAAAACTACATATATTTAGTCCCTTTTCTTAAACTAAAATAGTAGAAAATACATTAAAAATATTTAAAGTACTAAAAAGAATTTAAAGAATATAAAATAATAATGTTTACAAATTTGAAAGTTAGCATGCAATCACAAGTGTCATACCATTAGCTGTTATTTGTTTACATGATAGCACGTTGTTAATCACGTGATGATGGCCACGATCGCAGCGCCCTCTAGTGATGAATCGACCCATTGAAGAACAGTATAATATAAGAAAAAAATATCATTAAAAAATATAAGGAAATATTCTTAAATTATATTTTTATCACATAGTATTATTTTCTTTTGAATTTCATACTGTAAAATGAATCAATATCGTTGCGTTTAAATAAAAATTATTTTTAAAACTTTTAGTATCAGTGATTTAAAAAATAAAAAGCCAAAAACTTTTTTGAACAAACTTTAATAAAACACTCAAAATACTTAATAATTAATAATTTTTCCCGTGTGTCAAACATTTCAAAAAATCCTCACAATTTTACTTCAAGATTTATAATAGTAATGAAGTTTTGTAATTTGAAAAATTTCTACTTTCTGTCTTTTTTCAACATACAACTATTTTTAAAAAGGCCACATTTTCGTTTCGGAACTAAAAAATTGCAACGAAAGAATTGAAAAGTGAGAGAGTGATTTATAAATTCGCACTGTTCGCCTATTCGAGAGTTTTTGGCGACGGACCTCGAAATTTTCAACCATGGTCAAGTGACGAGGACGACACTTGAGCTTTCACCCATCTCTCCTAATTACCACACCACACCAACAGATTTCGAAAAAGGGAGTTTTAATGACATAGTTAAAGAAATCACTCACATCGCGCATACACACACATAAGTGCTATCGTCCTGAGGGAAACAGGAAATTCCCATGCGGATTAAGTTATTCACTCGGTAAAAGCCCGTGCAACGCCGGCTAAGCGAAGAGGAAAGAAACAAAGAAGTAAAAGTAATTTCGAAAAATTATATTGATTTTGTCAAGAGAAGGGAAAATGTTAAATGACAAAACCATTGATACGCACTCATGGGCTTTGCACTCATATCGTACGCTTCACACCCACACAAAAGTGCTGGTGTCAGAAAGAAAGGAGAAAATTAACATGGGGATTAAGTAATTCCCTAGGTAAAAGCCCGTGCAACGCCGGGCCGGGTCAGCTAGTATATATATAAATATATACACTGCTGGCCACCGTAAGTGCAACACCAAGAAAGACAAGAGATAGCACAACAAAATTTATTTCGTAGATAACATGCTGACCAAGTATCAAATGATTAAATTTATAGACTTCTCTGAAGTGTGGTTTCTGCCAGAATCAGTAGCCAGAGTAGCCGCCATTGTTGGAGATCGATGCTGCCACACGCCTTGTCATTGATTCAAAGAGACTTTGGATGTGTTCTTGGGGTACAGTAGACCAAGCAGCTTCCACACGTTACCAAAGATGACCTGATGTGGCAGCTGGGGGTGTAATCTGGGTCAATCGTTGAGCAACTATGGACCACATGTTTTCTATCGGCGAGAGATCCGGAGAGCGAGCCGGCCAGGGAAGCAGTTCAATCTGGTGATTGACGAAGAACCTTTGGACAATGCGTGCCACGTGTGGTCGTGCATTAGCCTGTTGAAATATGGCTGTGGCCAAATGCTGAAGGTAAGGAAGGACAACTGGCTCCCACACCTCGGAGATGTAGCTCTGGCTGTTTAAAGTACCGGCAATGCGTGCTAGAGGAGTGCGAGAGTGATATCTAATACCGTTCCATACCATAATACCCGGTGCAGGACCAGTGTGGTGGTGCATAACGCAGCTGTTCAGCATCCTCTCTCCACGGTGTCTCCATACTCGAATCCGACCATCGTGGTGTTGCAGACAGATGCGTGACTCGTCAGTAAAGACTACTTCATTCCATTCTGCCGCCCACATCCTTCTTTCACCGCACCATTGGCGGCGGAGACGTCTTTAGTTCTGCATCAAGGGTAGACCAAGCTATGGACGTCTTGCGGACAGACCACTCTGCTGTAAACGGTGTCGAATGATACCCGCAGATACTGAATGATGCGTTACAGACTCAATTTGCTGTACTATGGTTCGTGATGTGACTGAGCGATCCGTCACTGCCATGCGCACAATTTGCCTGTCCTCACGTGAAATGGTGCACTGAGGTGGATGTGATTGACCACGTCGGTCCGTCTTTCTCTCCTGCATCCAGTGGTCACATATCCACATTACAGTTGTTTGGTTTCATCCAACACGACTATCGATTTCCCTGAAATATAATTCATAGTTTCGGTAGGCCACTTTCCTTCCTCTGTCGAACTCGGATACTTGATCAAAAGCTGATCGTTGTTTTCTACGAGACATAACTAATCGTTTTTTGAAAAAAACTACAAGAAAAACACAATTGCCAAACTTGAAGTTGTCGAAATCTCCAAGCCATAAATAGCTCTTTGAGGTGGCACCACAGACGCTCCTGATGTGTTTTTGCGTTGAAATTCTAATCATTTGCATATCTCACCTCCACTAATGCATGTTGTAAATTTCATGTTATTTGCGTGCTTCCTTCAGCGTGTTCCATTTACGGTGGCCAGCAGTGTATACATAGCTTGTTTTCCATTGAGGCGATCCCAGTTCGTTCAACTGGATTCACTCTTTTCTCTCTTTTCAGGTTCACTACCGAACTGTAGAAGCCTAGGAATTAGGCTGGCTCTTAGACGAAATATATATTCCACGCATTATTTTCTGTAAACTCATCGCTATTTTTGCTAAAATCCTGTTTGAAAGGAATGATTATACAATTACGATGAGATATGATTACGGAATAATTATTTTCCATTTTGAAGTGCAGAAAAATCTCGACTTCCACTACCCCGACTTACGTGAAACCGGAAGTACGTGATTTTCAAATCTGGTCGATTCATCTTTTGTTTAAGAGCTACACAACTTGATTACTCACTCTTCACTTCCGGTTTAGCCAGTATTTATATTCGTTACTACTTTAAGTATGAAATTACATTTTTATAGGTTTAGAGAACCTACAACCTCTTTTATACGTTTGTTTGCAAAATGTTCTCGACTTCTTTAAGTCATAGTGTGAGTTTGTTGTTTACTGAACAAATACTATGGAAATTTCTTAAAGCAAATAACAGTGATTTGGTACATTTTGTAATGAAGTATTGTGCCTACTTCCCTCTAATCCGGCTAGATGTGTGGGAGGAGCTAATTGATCAGACGACATGATTCACTAAAATTGTTTATTTGTCGCAATATTCAACACAGACACAATAATAATCCAATTAAGATAACTTTGATCAACACTTAGAAGACTGAGGTGAGACCAGATAACGTGAAGATAATATTTACTGACATTCAATTATATTCCTACGATAACTTATACAAGCTCGTTTTTTCCTCTGACGCGCACTAACAATTTAACTCTCTAACTTCTATTTAAATAATGAGCACAGTACCTGAACTCTGTAACTCCTTATCCTTTAGATGAGGCCTCGAGCACTAATAGTTGGCTTGATCACTTCTTAGTGATTCCAATTTCACACGTCCTACACTTTTTACTTTCTACGGCGGATTGCAGGCTTTCATTAATTTACTTCACATCCGAGCTATCCTCGCTTCAGTAAACTTCAATTCTCACTTTAATGATCTTAGATTCTCCCTTCACTAACTTCCCCAAAACTCGCGAATACAGAATTTATATAATAAACATAATTTGCATAATAACGTTTTCTTGTCTTTGGTGAAAGTTGGTTGAAAGAATTCTTTCCCTAAAGAAAACCCCAATGAGTTAGTTGAAAGGAACCGTATAGATCTGTCACAAGTTTAGTGAGTTCCATAGAATAATAATGGTTGCCGAGTGGTTCATGGTCGCGAACTCAAGCTGTCGTTGGACTTACAAATCCAACCCGGCTGGTCGGACAATATCTCTCCTCTAGATAACTCTTCAATAGTAAATCCATGTATGATTCTAAATGAGGAAATCTTGTCTAGCGGATTGAATCAATACTATTTCTTTCTGGGAATGTAAATATCAGCTAACTTTTTAAACACGCACAGAAACTCACTTTACGTTCTCTAAATTAATCTGCATGTCACATTTCCACTGCAAAAAGTTAAACATTAGACAAAACTTCAAAGAAAACAACCAAAGTTATTTTAAGAGAGAAACCTCTCTTGATAGACCAATACAAAGTTAAATAAATTTAAAATAGAGAGAACACTCTTAGTTTTTGTGTGTATTAATTTAAATATATATTCAAAAGGAAGAAAACCCAGAATTTTTTTCACAAATCCGAATAAAAATATCCAATAAAATTCCACTTTCCATTTTGTACAAAAACAGTCCGCCTTATATGTAAAGAAAAACAAAGTCTTTTTGATTTTAAAAGAGTACGTTTTATACACATGAGAGTGTGCCTTGAAAAATATAAAAAAAACTCGATCTCGGGTGAGTGAGTGAATGTTAACGTCTCATAGTTCAGCTACACGAAGGCTTTTGGCGATAGACCTCGTAATTTTGGACCATGATTAAGTGACGAGGACCAGATCTGCGCTGGCACCACCAGTCCTACCACATCATACCCACGGGAGGACGTTTGAGCTCTCGACAGATTTAACGTGCATCGCTTCCTTACATTGGGAGGTCTTCTTTGATACTGGGCTCGAACTCATGACACGCCAGCCATGAGTCCGTTACCTTGACCACAAGGCTACCGCAACCACGTACTTCATTGTGGACGATATTGGATCTAAAGTCAGATATCGGGGCATTTTTGCTGTTTTATGTTAATGCGAGAATTTCTGTATCTCTAAAAGGAAGCATCACATTCGTTATTGGAAATATTGTTACTGTCGATACATTGGAAATATTGTTACTGTTATTGGAAATATTGTTACTGTGGTATTCAGACTGTGTTTCCACGAATTAAAAAATGGAAACGAAAATAAATTATACATGCAAAACACATTCGCGTTCTATATTATGTCTGTACAAACACGAAAAATCTAAATCCTCGCTTCCCAACTCAAGTCGTGGCCGCGGTAGCCAAGTGGTCTAAGCATCGGATCATGGCTAATGTGTCATGAGTTCGATCCCAGTACCAATACAGACCCGCCGTGTAGGGGAGTGATGCACGTCAAATCTGTCGAGAGCTCAAACGTCCTCCCGTTGGTGTGGTGTGGTAGTTAGGAGAGGTAGGTGCCAGCTCAGGTGTCATCCGCGTCACTTGACCATGGTTTCGAAATTACGCGGACCGTCGCCAAAAGCCCTCGTATTGCTAAGACAGTACGACGTTACTATTCACTCACTCTCAAGTCGCACGTACCACGAAGAAATTTTTAAATAATATGAGGTTCCAGACCGCTTTTATTTATGTAATATGAGGCAACTTTTAATTCTCTGTATATGCGAGCTTGGGTGCCATTACAGGGGATACACTATGACAGATATTAATCCCAACAAAAGTGATAAAAAGATCATTTATGTTTCATTATATTTTTTTAAAGGGAATGGGGTAAAATAACTCTGTGAAAAAGATTTTTTTCAAAAAAAAATGTGGGGAACTTGTAGCAATTTCATTTCGGAACTATTTATTTAGTTCTAGCATTTAAATAGATAAGACAGAAATTGAAGAATCTTCATTTCGTGTTGAAACAGCAAAACCGAACGATATCATCATGTTTTCAGTTTCAAACTATTTTTAGTGCGCAATAATATTTCATATATAAAAATTATTGCACTATTAGTTTTTTTTCTTCTAGTGTTATATACAAAAACATCCATCATTATCACTTGTTTATTACAGTATTTTTACACGTTGATTAAAATGATTAAGTGTATATTTTTTCTTAACTCGAGTGCGTCCCATAATCTTCCACAAAGACCTTCGATTAGCATTGCTATTCAATGAAAAAATTTTATTTGACTCACACTGGAAAATTGTTTTTTTCAATCGCTTATAAAACCATTAGAAGTCCTTTAAAAATAAGGAAATTTTAAGAGCTTTAAATAACATCCAATGATTATTTACTATACGTAAAAGAATTTTAAGAACAACTAACTATGCTTGAAACTGAAACAAAATGTGGCTATAATAATTTACATAGTTATAATTTTGCTTTGTGGTTAGTTAAATGAAGAGATCTGTAATTATTAAATACTTAATTAATATTGCTTGAAACAGTTTAAGAAATTTCAAAGAAAATGTGATAATTGGTAAGTTTACTTGTGTGTGTGTGTGTGTAAATGATTTATCGTACAAGCAACTAGCATCAGTGATGTTGAGTGCTGTAGGTTTTCGAATAACTTTGTTTTTGGAAATGATTCTAGGAGTTTAAATACTCTTATATAATGTGAGATTTTTTAATCACAACTAATCATTACAGATACATATTTATCAATATTTTTACTATCAATAAAATACTTTGTCTGTTAAGTAAGAATAAAGCTGAATTTTTTGTTATCGCCTGTAGTCATTTTAGGGTCACTGTATCCAAATGTTTCTAATAACGAACTCATGGCCGGTGCTTTTGAATTGCGGGTTCAATATCTGATGACTCTGACACCCTCCCTGTAGGAAGCTGAGGTACGTTCAACGTTTCGATGCTCTAAGCTCTCACGTTGATGTATTGTGGAAGTTTAGAGAGTGGGGTACCATCAAGGAGTTGTATTCATCCCTTGGCTTTGTGTCAAAATTAAGACCTTCGCCAACGGCTTTAATGTACTCATAGTTTCAAAGTGGCGACGTTGATTATCACTCATTTCTCAATTAATATCATATACACTACAATTCTGGTAAAGCAATTACACTATTGACACTCTTTAAACAGAAATCATCAATTATAAACAATATACAAGTATTTCTATCATAGGCATCATCCAAATATTTGTGCGTCAATAAAAAAGGTGAAAGTATAGTGCTAATTATTTAGCATTTAGATTCACTTAGACGGGAAAATAAGATCAACAAGTGGACAGTGTGTTGAGTGTGGAGCAATAATCATAAACAATATCTCTCTTAAATACTGCTAAATTAAAAAATGTATATGTATGCGTGTGTGTAATCAAAGTTTTTGGAGTCTCATCATTCACATCTTCGTAAAAAGCAACAGGAAGCCAAGGAATAATTAGACTTAAACGCGAAAGACTAAATAAAAAAAAATGGCCCTCACATTATTTGCATTTTAACAGATAAACATTTCTTAAGATTTAATTTGTATCAATTATCAAAATGGTAAGGAATTAGTAAAACTGCATTTGCTATACAGATAATAAAGCTGTATATTATACACGTAATATCTAGAATATCCTCATGTATAAAATATACGTGTCACAGTGTTTGTCCGCGATGGACTCCAAACTACTCAACCGATCATAATATAATTTTGCATACTGTGTGTCATTTCGTCCAACTTAAAACATAGGATGGTTTTTATTTCAATTAATCACGCCATAATTTTTTTTATTGCCGGAAATGTGAAGTATCCTGAAAAAACGTTGCCAGATTCCCGTAAGGGAATAATCGCAAAATGTGGCATTGCTCATGTGTCTGTGGAAGCAGATATTGCAAACCAAAATGCACGAAAGTTAAGTCCCTGGCGTATTTCGGGGTGTGGAATCTGATTTTCGAGTCAGTTTCCAAAAATAACCGTAACTTCGCCGGATAAAGCCGGTCTACCGTATTTTAGACACATTATAACAGGGGCTTACATTAAAAGCCTTGAATCGTGAAAACTTGGACTCTCACGTACTTCAAAATGGATAATCCGAATCTGATATCCAGTCGGAGAAATAACTGTAACTCTGCCGGATAATTTAGGACGACCATTTATTACGCAAAACTTGGCAAGAGCTTACCCTTAATGTCTTGGAGCGGGAAAAGTGCGTTTGTGTTGTAATTCGGGATGGTGAACAAGAGTTTGAAATCGAATTTAAGAAATTCCTGTAACTTTGCCAGATAATGCCGGACGACCCTAATGCCCCTTCCAGGGGCTGAACTTGCCGGCTCAGGGGAACAAAAGTAATTTCCAGTTGTATCTAGGGGCGGGAAACGATAATTTGAAATTATATTTCAGGAACTCCACTAAACTTGCCGGATATTGTCTGAATTAGGAGAAAAGGCAAATGATTCGAGTCCCGCGTCCGGATTTTCATTATCTCTAGCGACTGAACTTGCTCGTGCTGGAGCATCAAAAGTCAGCTCCGTGTGCATTTCGGAGTGTGAAATGAGAATCTGAAATTGAATTTTAGGAGTTTCGATAACTTTGCCGGATAATGCCAGTCGACCGTATTTTAGACACACTGTAGTAGGGCTTTAAAAGCCTTGGATCATGAAAACTTTGTCCCTGGTGTATTTCAAAACGGATCATCCGAATCTGATATTCAATCTGAGAAATAACAGTAACTTTGCAGGATAATTCAGGATGACCGTCTTTTACGCAAACCGGGGCAGGAGCTCACCCTTAAAGTCTTGGCGCGGGAAAAGTGTATTCCTGGTGTAATTTGAGATGGTTTAAGCGAGTCTGAAATCGAAATATAGAAATTCCTGTATTTTTGCCAGATAATGTCGGGGGATCGTAATATTCTCGGACAGCAGTACCAGCCTATCTTGCCGACGTAAAGTGAGTGAGTGAGTGAATATTAACGACGCACTTCTCAGCTACAGGAGGGCTTTTGGCTACTGACAGATTAATTTTGAACCATGGTCAAGTGACGCGGATGACACCTGAGCTGGCACCCCCTCTCCTAACTACCACACCACACCAACGGAAGGACGTTTGTGCTCTGGACAGATTTAACGTGAATCGCTCCCCTACACGGTGGGTTTTCAGTGATGCTGGACTCGAACTCATGACGTGCTAGCCATGTTCCGATGCCTTGACCACTTGGCTACCGCGGCCACTTGCCAAAGTAGAGACGCAAAAAGTGGATCTTGATTGTATTTCGGAACTGCCGATCCGAATATATTCCCAATCGAATTCAATATAATCTCTTATCTACGTCAAATAATGCCAAACGAAAGTATTTGCACGAACTGTGGAAAAGGCTTGCTTTAAAATTCTTGAAGAGAGAGAAATGCTTTCCTGATGGTTTTCTGGATGGGAAACAATAATAATATGAAATCGGATTTTAGAAACTCCCGTAAATTTGCTGTATAATGCCGACCGACCGTAATGTCCCCCTTCAGAGACTAAACTTACAGAAGCAAGGGCATCGAAAGTGGGCACCGTGTACTTCTCGGGGTGGGAACGAGAATCTGGATACGGATTTCAAAAGCTTCCGTAAATTTTCTGGATATTGCTGGAATGAGGTCAAATGGCTTTGTGTTCGAGTTCCACCTCCGGATTTTCATTCCCTGAAGCAGTCGTGCGAACATATGATTGCAATAGGAAATTGCATCTTCGGGCATTGTTGTCACTGTGTTAGATAATGAAAAAACTGCATATTCCGCATCAGTTGCCATTGGACATTCATAAAATACAAGATGCAATGTGTACCATTGAAAAAAAAGAGTGAATTGGCTACAGTATTGCAAATGAATTCAGTCATGATTAGGGATAAATTTACCATGAACCATAAACATTCACTCAAAGCATTACAAAAAGCTTTGCAAGATTTAAATAGCAACGAGAGAATATTCAGTGTTCCTGTTGCATTACTGTCTGGTGATTTCCGACAGGCATTAACAGCCATTACACGCTCTACTTTTGCTCACGAGATTAACGCCTGTTTAAAACAATCGTTTTTATGGAGAAACGTGGAAGCACTTCAACTGACCATAAACGCCCGAGTAAAATTGCAAGATGATCAATCTGAGCAAATATTTCCTAACCAACTACTGAATATCGGAAATGGTGAAGTAGAACTTCATCCCAATACATAATGCATGAAATAACCAGACGATTTCTGTAATGTTCTTTAGGCAAAAAGAAACTGATTGAGAGTGTCTTTCCGGATATACTGTATAATTATCTTGGTAATTATTGCCTCTGTAATCCTGTTATTTAATCAGAAAAAATGTTGATATTGTGATGAAATAAACATTCAGACACAGGGTTGTTGCCAGTTGATCGAACGCTATTGTTGATTAAAACAATACCGTAAGTTTTCCAATCAAATTTTTGAATTCTCTAGATATATCAGGAACGTCCCCACATAATCTTCGGTTGGTTCCCTGGTATCTGCGTAACTTAAATTCCCCTAGATAATGCAACGATGCACGTTTGATCATCAAAAAATTATACCGGGAACTTCTTGAAGCAAACATTTTGACTGTAAAGTTTGAACGAAATTCGGTTCTACTACTACGGAATTTGTTGCCACGTATTCCACTGATACCGTCAGAACCTGTAATACCATTCAAAAGGCTTCAATTCCGATTCGCGTTTGGCTTTCGCGATGACCATAAATGAATCTGAAACCGAACAATATTCATTTAATACTTGGACTTAGAAAATCCATGTTTCTCGAATGGGCAACTAGATGTTACATGCTCACGTGTGCGGAAACCGTTGAATCGATTTGAGTTAGCAAAATACGAGTTACCGAAAAATATTGTGCACCGATTAGCGATTAGTTGTATAAAATTATTATTTGTTATACTTTAAAATGATAAGAAATAATTTTAAAAATTCCAAAGAATCAAAGTTATTCACCACATTTATAGAATTAAATCTTCATATGTTGTTACTTAACGACTTCGTTAGTAATTCATGCATTATACTACACTCAAACAGGAGATGAATGAAATACAAAATTAAAATAATTTGTTGTTTTATATTTTATTTCAACCCTCCGAAATTATAAACGAAGATTTATTTGACTGCATTGAATAGCTTAGAATAATATTGAACTAACGTATTAAAACAAAGCCACAGCAACGCGTGGCCGGTCAGCTAGTATATTTATCTTGTTCAAATTTTCAGTCGTTAAGAAAATACTTTCTATTCCTCCAATCAAGTTCAAATAAATTTGTTTAACTTGTAGTGGATCACTTGATGTTAATACAGTTTTTTCAAATATTTATTCATCAATTACTGGTTAATTAATTAAATTAAATTAATTACCGGTCTTCGAGGCTAACTTAGACTTGTATCCGTTGTTGTAACAATGTAACAGTTAAAACAATGACAAAAGTTGGCGTCGAAAACCAGTTTTTCAGCCAAATTAGCCAAACCGGGTGTGCATTGTTACAACAATTCAGACCAAACATGCTCTTTTTTCAATTCCTAATTAGTTCACTCTCTTCCTACACACACACACACACACACACACACACACACACACACACACACACACACACACATATATATATATTATATTTCAAATTTTTAATCGTTAATAATATACTTTCTATTTTCATTCATTCAAAGTAGTAATTAACTTACAATTTTTTTCATATTACTTGTTTTTGTTTGATTTGCAATTCACGTAAAATTAACTCATTAAAAATATATTTATCCATCACAATCTGTATTGTTTAATTTTTCAATTCACCCGTGCGAAGAACGTGTTTTTCAGCTAGTATATATATAAAGTGTTTCACAAAGTACTACGGTAAATAGAGTAGATTAGGTTAGGGTTTGCAATCCCGTGCTATATTTTCAATCCCGGGATTTCGGGATTACGTTATCCAAGTCCCGGGATTAGGACTGAACTATTTATGAAAAATACTTAAACGTTAGCATGCTTGAAATTACATAATAAAACTGAAAACATAATTTAAAAAAATTGGTTTAATATTATTATTTACTGAAACAAATCAAAATAAAACTTAATTCATTATAAAAAACAAATAAAAAATAGTACAATTTGAATTCATTAAAAATTGACTTATTTGAATTAAAAATCGAAACGTTTGGGATTTTACAAAATCTTATTGTAAATTTAAAACAGAATAAAAAGCCCCTGTTTTATTTTCACATTGAAACACTGTATTTTTTATGTTTAATATATTTAGAATTGATAACTGCATGGTAAGACATTCTAAGGAAGTAGATTTTTCAAAATTAAAATTATGAAGTCTGAACCCTGAACCTTTTTTTCGACATTCTCACTTATACCTGTACACAGCACGTACAAATAATAGAATGGATTTACATAAATTTGAATCTAAAAATTTTTCTACTTATACAACTTCCATAAAAAAAAAGATATACTTTTCTTTTAAAAAAAAAAAAATCTTATTAACATGTAGCACTAGAAATTAATCATAATAACACTAAAATTGACTCTAATAAAAATACTCAAAAAACAGACCAATTTTTTAAATAATAATAATATATTCATTGTATATTTCACAGTCCAATAAAATTCTGTCAATATCTTTTCGAAATATTTTTAACAACATTTAAGCGTTAATACATGTTGAAAATATATTTATAATAAAAAATAATATTAAT
The DNA here is from genome assembly GCA_019973975.1 of Trichonephila clavata. Classification (NCBI taxonomy): domain Eukaryota; kingdom Metazoa; phylum Arthropoda; class Arachnida; order Araneae; family Nephilidae; genus Trichonephila; species Trichonephila clavata. The sequence continues at coordinate 152,771 of BMAO01023383.1, read as the reverse complement.
AAATTTATCTCTCTGTATATTAAAAAAAGAAGAAAACACATTGAATAACTCACCTATAAATGAGTTAATTCACAAACTTTAAATATTCAGAATGAATTTTGAAGAAATGCCTTTTCGATGTTCCAAACAGCAATAACAGCTTAAACAGCGTATAAGAATATACTTATAAAAACAAATAATATTACTCTCAAGTTATCTCTTAATATATAAAGAGAGAGAGAGAAATCTAAAAAAAACACATCTTTTATGTTGACTTAAATTGATAATTCAGAAAAATGATTACTGATTGATGATTCAGAAAAGAAAAATCAAAATAATTTACTATAAACACATCAGACAAATGAGTCAATTATTTTTATTACTGGGGAATAGCAATATATATATGGAACGTTGCGCAATGTCTCGTTTTGGAAGTGGAAGCTCTCTGTATAAATCTTAATGATAAAAAAAAATTCAAAGCATAATTTAGACAAAAATTAAGGTGACAGAACACCTTTAAAACTCAATTTTCGGTCAAAATATCGATTTTTCGTTTTTGATCAAATATTAAAATTCAATCTTTTATCTTTCTAAATCTGTAAAAATTTTGTTTCTAGCTTAATTAGAAGCCAAGTTACAGCTTTTTTAATATTACTTGATCATGAATTTCTCTGACCGGAAATGCCTTTCTGCTAACCGGAAGTGGCCCAAATTGTTTGTTTACGTTTCTCTTTCATGGTATATGACATGAAATATGAAAATTAATATACAAATATTTTGTCAGAAATTAAAATAGAATATTTGAGAATAAATATAAATGTATTTGGAAATACATTTTTCCTTTTTTATGTTAGGAAATCTGGCATCAAATTTGTTGTTTAGTGACTTTGTTTACATATATGTTTGATTTTCATACTGAAAGAATCGACAGCGTAGAAAGTTAAAAAATAATTCTATTCTGTTTTATTTTTGCTTGAAAAATGGTTAAAAGTATTGCTAGAAAGCGTAAGAGACAATTTTTTGGAAATAAATACACAAAAATTTCCGAAAATAACAGCAATTCAACACCTGTTCCTGAATGCACTGCTAGTTCTTCAAAATTGGGAAATGAGAGTATGTCAACTGCAGAAGAAATGCCTGGTCCTCTGTTTGGTAACAGAATCATTGATCTTGAGCTTATTGTGGATGCATTTTCTCAACTTTGCTGCCCAAAATGTTTTGCTGAAAAAGTAGAGCTTTTTGAGGATTCCATGTATGGATTATGCTCTCATTTTACACTAAAATGTAAATGCTGTGACTTTTTCTTTGCATTTGCTTCATCAAAAAAAGTTGTAAATGCACCAGTCATAAATACCAGGCTAGTATATGGTATGCGGCAGATAGGCAAGGGTTTTGCTGGTGCATTTAAATTATGCTCAACATTAAATTTGCCTCGACTGACAAAAACTGCTTTCAAAAATCAGGAAGCAAAGCTTTTAAAAGTGGTTCAGGAAGTAGCTGAGGAATCCATGAAAAAAGCTGCTACTGAAATTGTGGATATAAAAAAAAATTTTCATCTGATTTTGTAAAATGTGGCATATCTGTGGATGGCACATGGCAGCGTAGAGGCTATACGTCTATGAATGGTTGTGTTGCTGCAATATCAGTTGATACTGGTAAGGTGTTAGACGTAGAAGTTATGTCGTCCTACTGTCCTACATGTAAGAGACTTCAGACTATGCCAAGAAACTCTGAATATGAGTCGTCAAAAGCCGACCACATATGTCAGTGTAACTTCACGGGATCTTCGTCAAAAATGGAAATTGTGGGGGCTTCACGAATATTTCTTCGTTCAGAAAAAAACCGCAGACTTCAATACACGCAATATTATGGGGATGGTGACTCAAAAGCTTTCATGAGTGTGAAAGACACTTATGGAATGAACAGTGTGACAAAGTTTGAGTGCATTGGCCATGTACAAAAGAGAGTGGGCTCGCGTCTAAGAAAGCTAAAAACAAAAACTAAAGGACTGTCTGGTAAAGGCAAATTAACTGATAATTTTATCGACCGACTTCAAAATTACTACGGAATTGCTGTACGCAGTAATGTCGGTAACTTAAATGCCATGCAGCAAAATGTAATTGCTGCGTTATATCACTGTGCATCAAGTGATAAGAAACCGATGCATGGTCAGTGCCCAATAGGGAAAGACAGCTGGTGTTATTTTCAGCGGGGGGTGGCAAATGGAACAAAATGTACCACAAAATATGCTGGTTTATCAAATGATGTTTTTAAATAAAATTAAACCAGTATATTTAGAACTATGCGACAAACAGATATTAAGTAAGTGCTTACATGGACGCACGCAAAATGCAAATGAGTGTTTTAACGGAATAGTCTGGCAAAAAGTTCCGAAAGAAGTATTTGTTTCGCTCAAAACAATTAAATTTGGGTCGTATGATGCTGTTATACATTTCAATGAGGGATTAAATGGGTGCCTCAAAGTTTTTAATAAGATGAATATTGAAAATCCTGGGGTGTTTACCTTACGGGGATATAAACATTTAGATAAATGCAGAATCCGTGAATCGATTCATAACGCAGACCCCAAAACAAAGAAACATAGGAAAATTTTAAGAGCCCTTAAAAAGAAAAAAAATATTGTTTTAGAAGTTAAAGATGGAGAGAATTATAAATCTGGTGCATTTTAATAAGAAAGTAAGTGTTTTTCTTGTAATCAGATTAGTTTAATGTTATTTTTGTCGTTTTCTCAAAATGAGTTTTTTTACATTTTTTCTTACCGCAAAACACAATATCTCAAAAAGTTATGCTTGGATGAAATAAAAATTTATATATATGTTTTTTAAATACTAATACAGGGAATAGACCTCTCTTAAGATTTTATGTTGAGTAGACATTTTTTTATACAGCAATAAAGTGAAAATTACAATAGCTTTTAAAGAAAATTTCAACGTTAAGAAGCTCGAAACACAATAGCTTCTCACGTAATGGTTATATTACCAAAATAAGTGTCTATTCCCTAGATAAGGTTGTATGCTATATTATTCAATTTACAAAATGTCAATATATTTATTTTATTTTCAGTTATCATGTTTTGCGTAAAGTCTTATTTTTGCTTATTTTTTCATAAAATACCCCTTTCACAGAAAAAATGTGCACTAATAAGACTTTACTTGGGTGTTTTTCTGATTTTAAAGACCCATAAGGTCATAAAATATGCATTAACAGGCAAAATTCAGGTTAATTCAAAAAATTTTCTTCGAAGGTGTTTTGTTACCTTAATTAACCTTCAAATTCTTTGAAATTTCAAAGGATTAAAATTGTATTTCTATTAGTTCCATTATTTATCGTCACTGTCAAACCAATATCTGCTTGTGGACTTCTTGGAGTTTGACTTTTGACTATTGTGACAAGTTAACTAACCAAATTTTCATACTAAAAAAATTGCTATGTGACAAATGTACACATACTATATTTTTTTCAATTCCTATATTATTAGCTCACTCTATATATATTGTTCAATTATTCAATCGTTAATAAAACTCATTCTAAAGCACTCAATTGAGCTGAAATTTTATATACACACTTATTTTGGATGACAATACAGAAATTTAATTATAATTAATAAAAATTAATTTATTAAAACTAATTATTCAAAGAATTACAAATACATCCACATTGGTATCAATTTTGGCGACTTTGCGACCATTTTGTCGTGTCAAAACTTGAAAAGTTTTTTCTCACATTTTTAGGCTCTCATTTGAGCTGAAATTTTCTGTACACTATTTTTTTGGATAACAATACGATAATTTAACCATAATTAGTTAAAATTATTAACTTAAATTAATTACTTAAAGAATTACAGATACAGCCACGTTGGCTTCATTTTTAGCGACTTGAGTCAAAACTTTAAAAGATTTTTTTTCCATCACGTTTCAAAGCTGAACAGTTGAACTGAAATTTTATATACACGATTGGTTTGGATGACAATGCGATACTTTAATAATAATTAATAAAAATTGTCACTTACTGTTGTGACTCTGTCATATGTATATGCATATTTATATTAATTGTAACTATTTAACAAAAAGTATTAAAAATAATTTTTTTGTTGATCTAAGTAGAAATTGACTTAATTTTTTTTATATTACTTGTTAGTGACCGAGTTACATAGCAGTCTTTTTACATGAAAACAAAGTAATTAAACTATTTAAGGCGATATGGTACCATCTTCACAATTTTTTTTATTTTCAATATTTGATATTTGGTTTTAATTGTATTTCATAAAAGTTAATATTTAAAAATAATTTCATACAAAAATTTTTTAATTTGTTGCAAAATGTTTGTAAAATTTAAATTTTTTTAGCTTTTTAAAGCATTTTTTAAATCCCTAAGGCTTTTTTAAATATGTTTCTTTTCTTTCAAAACTTTTTTTCCAAGTTCCTTATAATATACTACATAAAATTGTGCATGGATTTTTTTCTACTGCTGCTCTTTAATTTTTTATTAATTTTTTTATAGTTAAACGTCCAAAAATTCCCAAAAAAACATTAATTTTGATTTTGAGATTTTTTAGAAAAAGTACTAAACATGTTATAGCTAATTCCATGCACAGTTTTACAAAACATACATTTCAGAACATGTATAAAAATTTCAAACCCATACTTCAAATATCAAAAAAGCCTTAGGGTTTTGAATAACTGTATATGTACAAAAATTCAACATGGAGAAATATGAGTTTGAAGTTTTCATTCCATGAATAGCATGATATAATATTCACCGAATAGTCTGAAACTTTTATGAAATGTTAATTAGCTTATTTAGAACTACTTACCATAAAAAATTGCACAAATGTAGAACAATTAAACAGTATACTGCCATAATGAATATATAGAAAAAAACGAATGAAAGATCAATATTTCATAAAACTTTATCTTAATAATTATAAAAATAAATAAATACACACACTTCGGAGCTAATTCCATGCTCAGAGCTAATGCACAACATGTACAAATGATGTTTATGCCTTTATTTTTTATTTCCATGATTTTAAAAGCCTTCGCCTGTTAAATATTGTTCACGAATAAAAGCAAAATCAAATAACAATTTATAGGTAAAATATATCAAAATCTAAGAACTGTATATTTGCATTTGTTTAAATAAATATCTTAAAATATTTTAATAATAAAAGTGTTGAATTTCGCACACATGGGGTATATATATATCACCAAAAACAAATATATAAAAATGGGAGAGTTTTTCTATTCTTGCGAATTAGATTTTTAATTATCCGAGTTATCAAAATGAGATTTAGTATTTGTGCTTTGGGAGAATCCGTTTTGAAGTTTTAATTTCATTCATAATAATATCATAAAAAGCACGCACAACTTTTAAATCTTGACCAAATCCATTTGATCTTCAGTAAATTATTCACAAACTAGAGTTTTTGCCTGAATTGCACAATTCTTTTTTTAAAATGATTTATTACTGCATATATAATGTCAATCTTATTGATGCGCATTAGAAAAATAATTAATTCATTTTTTATCATTCTCTTTTCTTGCAGATAATCTGAAATGTAGGCGTGTTAGTTGCTGTTTAGCATCACACATTGCTCCATTACTTAATGAAAAATGCAGGCAAAGCTTTGAAATTTTGCAGGCATATTTATATCGGCATATTCGGGTTATCAAATAAGCGAATAAAAATATTTTCGACAGTTTAATGATTTTTAGGGTACCATATCACCTTAAAAAGTCCACATAGCAGACATTGGTTTGACAACGACGATAGCTGATGACATAAATTTAGCCTGTTGTCAAATACAATAACTATGAAACCAAAATAAAATTAATGTCTAATAACCTTGTTTTAAAAAATGTTGATTATACAAAATTAATCTTAGTTATATAAATGAAATCAGTTGTTTGATTTACATAAATATAGGGAGCTGGTATCACTTTTTAATGTGACACCATATAGATGAACTACAATTGTTACAATCTAACTTTGACACCCAGTTTCCTTCCCAGAGAGAGGCACCTAATCCCTGATGATGCGAAATTGTACTAGGAAATTAGTTTTGGGGAAAGCACCCTAGTCAAACAGGCACTCTGGAAATCTTCAATATGCCGCATAATCACATGACAAGGACGCTGATGATTTTCTGCATCATGAAAATCCACCCACTTGGGCAAGGATCGAACGCGCTAACTTGGGCGTGCAAGGCCAGAGTCTAACCAATTACGCCACTCAGCCGGTAATAATGACATATATATACGTTGATTATAATTAAAATAATATGATATAATTTCAAAATGCTATAAAAAAAGAACCATTGATAAGAATGACGTCAAATTTGAACGGAATATTATTGACGAAGGGGGAAAAGTGTATGGAATAAGAAAGAAATAGTTCCAAATTTTATCAACAAATGGCGCTGTAAGCATCAAAATATGTAAATGAAAATTCCTGTCATGCGCCCGACTTATTTCAATTGTTATAAAAACGCCGGGTACACGACTTTTTCTCATTTTCACGTCTGAGAATTTCGCCATGACTGTGTCTCATTGAAGGACCGCGCTCTGCTTGTAAAGCTTTTTTACAAGAATAATGACTGCGCACCCCAATATCTCTGCAGAAGTTCCAGACACTCAAAAGGATGAAAAAAGACGTTGGTCCGATGACTGCCCAGGGTCTGGAGCAATGTCGTTTTATCCACTGTGCGCTTGGGGTGTGCACCCAGGGGCTCGGATGGGTCCAGATAAACTGGACTTAATCAGATTTTCTTGTTATAAATTTCGATTCACCAGTGCCAAGGGGGCCTGTAGATCTTCTGCGCCCCGAGTTCGAAATGGGCTTAAATCGACACTGGTGAAAATGATTAAAAAATTCAAGAGACAGATTTTTTTATGTGCAGTCTGGTAGAAGGAAGAAAAGAGATAATTCGACGGTAGTTGAAGAAATGGCCACAAGCATTGCAGGAGGAGTCGAGTGGTGGTTTGCAACTGTGCAGTACTCAGGGAATTGCCCGAATACTGGACAGGCCTGTGAGCACGATGCATGAAATTCTACGAAACATCCTGCATTGCTATCCATACAAAAATAGTCATGTGCAGGAGTGTCTCCCTTCTGACCTGCCAGGAAGAGAGACTTTTGCTTTAGAATTTCTTGCTCGAATGGAAGTGGACAATGAATGGCCGTGGAAAATTTTGTGGTCAGGAGAAGCCCATTCCCATCTGACAGCATATGTCAATACACAGAATTTCCGAATATGGTCAACAGAGAATCCACTCGCAACGCAACCATTTCCACTTCATCCTGCTAAAGTTACTGAGTGATGCGAATTTAATGGCGATAGTCACTTCTTCGACTGCCCGAGCTTATGTCTCTGATAAGCTAGATTTTCTCCGCTAGCTGCTGACTGCTATTGGTGGCCGTGGTAGCCAAGTGGTCAAGGTATCAGACTCGTGGCTGGCGTGTCCTGAGTTCAGGCCCAGTATCACTGAAGACCCGCCGTGTAAGGGCGTGATGCACGTTAAATCTGTCGAGAGCTCAAACGTCCTCGGTGTGTTGTGATAGTTGGGAGAGGGGTGCCAGCTCAACTATCGTCCTCGTCACTTGACCATGGTTCAAAATTACGAGGTCCGTCTCTAAAAGCCCTCGTGTAGCTAGTTGAACAGTGCGGCGTTAATATTCTCTCACTCTCATTCATTGACTGCTCTGGTGTGAATGCGGATTGATTTTAATTTGTAGCATTTTGTATCAACACACAAGGACTATCGGGGAATCTCCGCAATTTTGAACCGAGACGAAGAGGACATCTGACCTGGCACCCTTTCTCCAAACTTCTACGCCAAGCCAACTCGATTTCTTAAGGAATGAAGGCTAGGGTTCAAAAGAACTAAATTCGAGTCGAAAACTAGAAAATTGAATTTTTCGAATATTTGCGAGTCTTGATATTTTATTAAGACCTTGAAATGGGAAGCCGTCATTCTATATGCAGCAAAATTTATATGGTCTAGATTTATATTACACTCCTAGTCTTTTTTTATGGCTCAAAAGACGAAAAACATTAATTTTTACACTTTTTAAGTAAGTTATTTTAAAAAGAATTAATTTTTTTAATGAATTAAAATTTTGTTTTGTAAGGAAAATTCTTCCCCCCCCCCTTTATTTAGAAATAACTCTTAAAACCTGTCAAATATTTTATACACTACAACTTTCGAATTGAAATAAGGAACTGATTTTATTAATTTTTATTACACCTGACGTGTGTTTTCATTGTTTTGAATTTTCTATTTACCAGTTTTATTCGTATGATTTAAGTTGATTCAATATGCCTCGAATTTCCGAAAGTAGGTTGTTTTTCATTCATTATTTCAAAAACTGAAAATAATTGCCTATTTTATCTTTTATTATCTATTGTGTGTATGCATTTTTGCAAAAAGAAATTACATACTTCCGATTCCTGATGAAATGTAATTTTTAATATTTACTGGAAAACTAGCTTTTACTTTTAATTTTGGTAATTTTCTGTAAAAAATGTTTTTTTTGAAAAAAAGAAGCAATTATATATTTTTTAAATTTGTATCTTGTTTCTCTTGAATAAACTGATACATTTTCCTGATCGAGATTTATTTACGCAATTCTAGAATTTTCACTACGTTTACGTATAATTTTTAAATATATGTGCGCTGAAATAAATAGTAAGCATTAACTGTGGCTTAAATATGTATTCATTGCCAATACAGAATATATTTTACTGAAATCAATCAATTCTAAATTATTTATATTTGTAACTCATTTGTGTAATTTACTATGAACAAGCAAGTTGGTGAAGCCAACCTACTTGCATCATATATTCTTTGAACCATTTTGATACTGTATTTTTAATTACACATCAGTAATTTAATATGTTTTTATTTACTTGACTCTTATCATTGTAGTAGAAATACTCTAAAAGATTTTTATAAACAAGCAAGTTAACTTAAGTTTTTTAAAAACTTAAATAAATTGTTGATCTATTTCATATTCAAATCATAATCAGCTAGGGAGAGATTATATATTTTTGCAAATATGGGTTCTTGCATATTAGCGTCACTGTAGTCAAATTTGTGCCATGATATCACAACAGCAATAAAAAGAATATAAAAAACAGATTCTTGGATGTTTTATTAGAGAAAAATACAATCAGTTAGAATTTAGGAGAATGTGGCATGATTAACATAGTGCCAATTTGGCTGTGTTGACTCTTAATATGTAAGCACTCAAGTATGATATCTTGTAAGCAGGCTTGTAATTTATGTTATTTTTGACCTACTGGTGATATTTTCTTAAAATTACTTTGTTCACCAATATTTTCTATAAGCAAAGTTATTGATATAGAGAGAAGAAAATATTATAAAATGATGATGAAAATATTTAATGTACTAATATTTCCTGCTTGTGAGATATAGATACTATACATTAGAATCAGTTCACATATTTGTAGAATATGCATAAAAAAAAACTTTGGAATTAGTAAGAGTGGTCACAAATTTTTCATTAGGAGAGATCTTGCATTTTGGGGATATAAGCGACTGAAATAATTTTTGTCTCTGATTGATTTTTCTTAAGACTATTTTTGGTACTTGCATATTATCACAACTGTATTGGCAACATTATATGAAACGAAGCCCATGTTTGCCAATTGAGTGCTGACTCAATGTGAAATTGGGATTGCCAACTCAAGTTATCTTGAACGTTGGCATTGTTTTGATATTACGTAAGTACCCTATTTTCATACATTCATTTTGAACTACCTCAGTAACAGAAAAGTACCAAAGCTTTGTCAGGAACTTTTTAGGGTATTTATGTATTATCCTGTTGACCATTTTTGCCTATCAAAAACTGAAGCCAAATTGTGTAATTTAAACAAAATAATGTGTATTACTTTTGTATACTTAAAGGACGGTTGACTGACAAAATGATTGGCTTTTGTTTACAGGTACCTATCATTTTGCCGATGTTCATGGTTTGTGGGATAATACACAATTACCCTTTTTAGTATACATTAAAAATTAAAATTTATAAAACTGAAAATTATTTTTAATATTTTAGGAGGCACTCTATCAGGTGGCACATCCTTATGGAGTGTCAACAGATTATCAGATATGATGTGGGGATTTTTCAATCTCATGTATTTCTAGTAAGTTGATTTTTTGTTTGTTTCATTATTAAAACAAATGCATTTGTATTTGATGCATTTTAGGCTACTTTTCTGTATTGTATTAATTTCATGTTGAAGATATCCTTTTTCCCTCATTAATTTATTTATCTATTTAAAATTGCAAGCATTATCTGTTGTAATATTTTACTTTTGATTGATGGGTGTTTTTTTACAACTAAAAAAGATTGATACTTTTCTGTATTAACATTTTTTTAGGGCTTAGCATGCTACAGTAGTTAATTACAAACTAAAAAAAAAACTTTTTCCAATTTTATAGGTTTTAATTGTATAACTTTTCATGTATCCTTTTTTAGATTCAATGTAAATGTGGGATTTTTCATTGAATCTAAAAAATCCTCTAATAATCAAGATTAGGAATGGATGTAAAATTTCACCCATTGGTTTCATTTCTATTGCATGATTTATTCTTTTTTCTTTTTGGGATATGTTGAAATGTGACTTTTCAACTTCTCAGGAAACATAAATTAGGCTAATAAATAATAATTATTTATAACTATACTATATAAGCTCCATTTTAAAAATATTGCCCTGATTTAAACCTTTATGTGTACAATTTGTAGAGAGTTATTTTTTTCTACTTTATGTCTCAAATTATTCCTGTTTTATTAATTAATATTCATTTCCTTCACAAACAAAATATATCTAACCATATTTACTCAATCTAAGCCGCACTGTTTTCCAATGTTAATGCTACTAAAAATCGGGCGTGGCTTAGAATCGAAGAAGAAAAAATTAATTGGATGGGGCTATTAGTGCAAATACAGGTTCATGTATGTATTTAGAAGTTCAAATATTGGCAAAGTAACTAATTATTCACTTCTTGTTAGTTCACATTTATTTAAATTATTTTAATATTGTAAAATTGGATATCAATAAACAATTTTACATTGTTTTTCATTTTTTACAAAAACCTGTTGAGAGTTTGGGGTTTAGCTTAGAATCAATGGCAGCTTAGATTCGAATAAATATGGCACATATATACCATTTCACAAACATATGTAATAATATTTAAAATGAACTTGTCCTAGAAAACTCAAACCATAATTTGTTGAAATTTGTTAATACTAAGTGCAGAAAGTGAAAGCAATTGGACAAAAGTTCAACTATAAAATGAGTAAAAAGTTTAATTGAGAAAATAATTAAACTTTTCAACAATAGGTTAAATCACTTTGGTAAAGCTATAGGTAAAATTAAAAAATAATAAAATGGAATTGTGACAGTACTGACATTCAGAGATCTTTTCATCTCTGAATTGAAATTGGAACAAAATATCAACCAAAAAGAGTCATCTAAATTTAATTTACTATTACCATGCTTAAGTATTTACTATTAACCTGAATATCTTGGCATATTATAAAGGTTGATGTAAAGGTGTGTATATCAGTCAAAATCTGCTGAACCACAGATAATTTCAAAAGAAGGAAATTTATTAATTATCACACAACAAGGTTTATCTGTAATGTAATTAGATTTGTTAAATATATATAAATATATATTGAATGAATCGATATGCTTTGTTAAAATTTTTCAAAGTAGCTTGTGAATTAATTCATCATTGCCAGTGGGATTTCCATACTGAAAAGATTCCTTGAAAGTCAGATTCCACAACCTTTTTCAGAGAATAAGAGATTGCTTGATAAGGGGCAACATCTTTGAATTAGTGAGTTTTTAGGCTTCTCTTGAACTTTGGGAGCAGGAAAAGCCTGCTGGCTCTAATCAGGGCTGTATGGTGGCTGCCAAGTTGCTATCCCTATTCTAACCAGCCCTGTCTAGGGCTCAGGCCTTTTTACTCATCTTTGTAATCCTTCTCAACCAAGGCATGTGTCTCAGGCATGATTTTACTGCTGGTGATTGGAGTTTTCTAGTCTCATTAGTTATTGTACAAAAACTTGAATGTGTTTATATCAAATCTGTTTCTTTTAATTTTAGCATATATTTATAACATATCTTAATTTTTTAAAATTTCTTTTTTTTCTTCTTACAGCTTCAGAAGTTTGCTTGATGTGAGTATTAATTTTTTTCGCTTTTCAAAATGTGTAAATTGTTAATGTGTTATTGTTTTAAATAATTATATTTTTGAAACTGTAAAAACATTAAGGAATTATTGGTGTCGATATGACTTTCTTTATACAAGTATTTCCAATTATTCATTGTTTGGTTTTTTTCTCTGTTATCTAAAGATTTCTGCAATTTATATTATATTTTTGAGGGAAATTCATTATCAGTACATCTTTTTCTTTAACATTAGCTTTTATTCCAACTTCTTTGTTTATTGATATAAAAATATGTATTTTGAATGAAATAGTTATTGTTAACTATGTATCTCAAAGAATTATACCACAAAGCCATTACAAATTTTTTATGTTAATTAATACTATAAGAAATCATTTCATTTACTTCATCAGGCTTTTGCAAATTTTGAAAGTCTGCAGAAGAATATTAAATAATCAGAATGGATGGAAAACATTTATTAAATCCAACAATAATTGAAAAAAAAATGTTGAGTAATAATTAAACTTTTCTGCTTTTTTTTGATAAAATTCTGAAAAATCCAAAGAATAACTAATAATAACAAAGAATGTTTAATTAGTAGAAGAAAAGTTTTTGTGTGAGGTGAACACATACCCTTTACTTTTAAAAATTTCTGTATGTAAAATATTTCTCTTTCTTTTTTTTTTAAAGCAAATAACAAAAATCCTATTTTGATGTACAAAATTGTTTTTTATTGTAAAGTATAATTTATAAACAAAAGTTTTATGCCTGTTAATACTACATTTATTGATGTCAAAGTACCTTTTCTAGAAGCTATTATTTTCTTGCATCTTTTATGTATTAAAAAAAGATAAAGGGATTCATGATCTCTTTTTGCTTTTATTACTTACACCTTTGGTTTTACCTTGCTAACGTAAGATATCAAAAATAGTTTATATAATTACATGAACATGACCAATCTGAATAATATTGATTAGGCATGTTATTTCCCTCTTATTTCCTAGTATGAATTTGAAAATCACATTTAACTTCTAAAATTTCTTTCTGGGTTCAGACTCATTTTTACTGTAATATATTTAACCCATGCATTTCCTTTTTGAAAAACTTGTATATGAATTTATTTTTGTTCTAAGTGTTAAAAATATGCTTCATTCTCTTTTGTGTGTTAGAAATGTTATTCTCGTGATGTTAAATTACTTTCCAGTGAATGCTTTTCTGTTGCTTAAAAGCACTAAAGCATATTTTTTCTGTATCTTGTGTTCATTATATCAAACCTTAGAAGTATTAACTGTGTTATATGATATATAAGTTAAATAACACACACAAAATGAAAGAAAAACTACTTTTTGTTTTTTGGAATGTACCAATAAAATGATTGGGAAAATTGTTTACCCTGCCAGTTTAAAAAAAATAATGAAAATTATTTGTATATTTGCTTATTTTTTACATGTATGTAGATTTATCACAGTCACACACATAGCCAACTAAAATTTTGTAATGTATAAGCTAAATAAATATAAAAATCTTTTTGCTTTACATGAGAAAATAATTATTTCATTGTTTTCCATAAGCTCTTCAGAAACATCAGAATCTGTGCTAAAAGTATTCATCAATGCAATTTAAATCGAACATTAGAAGAAAGACATCATTTTTGTGCAAAAGAACAATAACAAAATAAGAATTTGTTCATATGTGTATGAAACTACATGTATCTGAATCTCTGCTGAAAGGAATGATGTGCAATCTCACATTTCTATTATAAAAATAGTGAATATAATATACAAATGAAACTGTTTCTTCTTTAGAAAAACAAACTCTGTTTAGCCTTCACTGTAAATAAACATTTATTTTTCTTGTGCCTGTGTGAAGTCATGTTGAACATGACAAATATTGTACACTTGAGTTGTCCAAATTAGGTTGGGGCAACATAAAGTATTGAAAAATACTTTTTGATAAAGCATTTATTGATAATAGAAATGTATTTTTGCATAAATGTATAATTTTGAATGGTTAGGTACTCTTCATAATTTAAATTTTACTTAAGAATTTGTAGATCCATTGTATTTTTTACAAATAATATTTATGAAAATCTCTATAGAACTATCAATACTTTAGCTACAATTTACAATGAATAGTTGATTATATTAGGGCTTAAAAACTATGGTGTTGAAATATGTATTTAATGTTGAGTTCCTTTTTATTACTATTCATATGAATTTTTTTTATGATTCTTGTCTATTTATGTAAAGATCTGTACTTTCAGCCTTTAATAAACCCTGGTGGTGACTCAAGGACAGGATCAAGATCTGGTTCAGGACGAGGGTATGTTGTTTTAACATTTTTCAGTTCTGGCTTGCATGTGTTCTAAAAAGTGAGCTCAAATTGTTATATGTTTGAATAAACAAATTGTGTTTTGAATTTACATATATGTACAGTTGTCTTTTCTATATTATTAAATAAAATATACCTTAAATTACATGTTTTATTTTCTTGCATGGTTACAATGGAAACCGAACTTCATCTGCATCAATGATTTAGTAGCTTTCTCTTCTTTGCTTGCAATGTTTTTTCTATTATATTTCCTGAACATGTTAAAAATATATCCTTGCAAGTCTGCTTTTATAAACAAGGATTTCTCAATGTTTCTTAGTTGATCAATTTGACAGTGCCGTTTAAGCTCATTTTGGGCCCTGGGAACAGAAGATATACAGGCCCCCTTGGCACTGGCAGATTGAAATTTATAACCAGAAAATCTGGTTAAGTCCAGCTTTTCTGGGTCCCTGGGCTCTCGCCCCAAGCACCCAATGGATAAACCAGCACTGCAAATTGATAAAAGCTTATATCTATAACTGGAATTCTTCAAATTTAGCAAGACTAAATCTGCAGAGAATTGTTTACTTTCCTCATTTTTGTTTTTGATTGTCTTAAATTGAACCTAAAAACATCCATTTTTAACTTAAGTTTTTTTCATGATTTTATCTCTCATGCATATGTGTGTGTATTACCAGCAAGTCACATTAAACATGTTTTGCTTTCTTACCTATTGTTTTCTTTTTTTGCAAAATAATTTTCTAAGGAGTTAGTTAAGTTTATTAAAGGGCTGTACCTTTCAGTTAAAATGTATAAAATAGGGTGCCCACTGGTGAAGTTGACAAATTTAGTTGTTAAAAATTAAGATCACTGTTAGTGATCTTAATATTTAAAAGCATAATATGAATTTTTTATGGAAACGCTTTATGTATGTGTGATTCAAATTATAGAAAAAATCATTTAATTATGTTTCAAAATATTTTGAAAATATTACACCCAACTCTTTTTTTTTTCAAAGTACATTTCTTAGAAAACTGCACAAAAAACAAATTGTGTAGTAAAAAATACATGCAACATATGGTGAATTTGTGGATATGTTCCACAACTTTAAAAAATCATGCAAGTTGAAAAAACTCTAAATATTTTTCCAAATAACCATGCAACAGAAGTAATAAAAAAATCCATCTTACAGATTTATAAAGCAAAAAGAATACCTTTTTTGAACCAAAAAATTAATTAGTTTACAGTGAAAATTCAGTCAAATGCATACAACGTATAAAAATTGAAATTGAAATTTGGAATAAAACTATTAATTAACTTCATTGTTACTTGGTGACTGGCATGCACATTTTTTACGGACAACAGTTGAGGCATCAGATATGTGTAGCACTACTGTCGGTTTTGATTGAAATGAAGAATTTTGTTCATTATTCACCTCTGTAACTTTTCTTTTGTTACAAAATCTGTTACTGGGATTTTTTTTTGGTTCCTCAAGTTGCATATATAAATTCTTGATATCCTGCTACACAAAACTTATGATTACATGTGAAATTTTAATGCACGCCCTATGTCAGGATTATGAATAAGAAAATGTTGTCCCATACTTGTAGCAAATTTTAAGTCCTCGCGAATTAAATCAACTATTAATAACTGAACTTATCTTTCATCATTATCAACTGCTTTATTATCATGAACTGTCACAAATCCGATTAAGTAATCAAAATCAATTTGGGGGGAGGGGAACAAAAATTTTGTGTTTAAAAAAAATAATTCATTTCGTGTACCTTGTTATTTTAAAATCGTATGTAAAGAGTTAGGTGTATATGGAATATTTTAAAAAGTTACAATAAAAATCTTTTCTAATGTGAAATTCACCACTAAATAATTGCTCTGCTTTATTGAAAACTAATTATGTAAAAGATTATTTACACAAATTTTTATTGTATTTATATATTAATCAAGTTCATTAGCCATTCTTCAATCAAAGCTATTTATTGTTTCATTTGTATTAAAAAAATTATTAATGGAGCATCTTTTAGCAAAACTTTGTTTTATTTTTGTCATTAAATTATTATTTTTAATTTTAATTCTGTGTCTGCTTCCCAGTAGTTTCAAGAATCTGAAAGTGTATGAGTATTTCAATACATTAATTTATAATTGATTTCATTTTACAGAATTTATTAAAAGCTGATCTATAATGAATGATTTTTATCATTTGATTAATTGCTAGTCATTGATCCATCCAATTTGAGTTACTTATTTGCAAAAATTTTTAGTAAATGGTAATGATTAATGTTAAACATTTTTTAGACCTCCAAGACCTCCTGGCCGAGGGAACTTCAGAACATTTGCAGATGCCTTTGGTAATTAATTTGAATTGTTCATCAATTATTGTTTGAAAAACTATGAAATTTAAACTGGTATTATCATTATTTAATTTCTGGAATTTTCCCTATCCACTGAATTATTATAACTCTGTTTGTGGCATTATTATTAATGCATGTTATTTATTAAATGTATGGTATGACATTCAATTAGCACAAGCTGATTGATTTGAAAGGATTACTGATTAAAATAAATTCTGTTTTTATACTAGATTTCCTTTAAGAAAAAATATTACACAGCTTAACTGAAACAATATTAATATATTCTTTGAAACTAATATAACAATAACTTATTTATTTATGTATTGTAAATATAAAAAAAACTTATTAGCAAAAATATATAAAATTAATTTCATAATTTAATTTCAAATGAACTGTTATTCAGAAAAAATATCTATGAAATAAAGTAAATATATTGATAATATTACAGTTCATTATTATATTTTAAATAAATTTAGTGAGATTTGTATATAAAGAAAAATTGCTTCATATCTTCTATTAGAATCGGAATTTTTAAAATCCAATTTGCTTTGTTGCTCATGATAATGAAAATAGTTGGAAAATGTATTCTAAATCAAAAGAAATGTAAGTTTGCAATATAAATTAGCAGGTAAATTTATATTACAAAATTGTAACTATTTTGATTGTTATATTACTAAAATTTTATATACGTATAATATGCTATGTATGATAGTAAAAATGAATGAATTTCTAACTTCTCTCATTTATTTTCCTTCATCTTCATGCAATTTTGATGTTTTTATCACATCTGATTGAAGTATATAAGATTACTATTATGTCAAAAAAAAGTCAGTAAAAAAAATATGTTCTGATATTTTTTTTAAAAAAAATGTTAAACTTTTCCCTTAAGAACTTAAACAATCAGAAGATAATTATTATTATGTGATAGTTGAAAAACACTTTGATATAAGCTTATTATAAGCATTTGTTTTTAAATTTACCTTTGAATTGCATTTCTCAAACTCCTTTAAAATATTTCGAATGTTTATTAAGTTTTAGTAATTGACTGTTGCATGATCTTTTTGTAAGTTATTTATTAAATCCTCAAGTAAGATAAATGTTAATATTAATGAAATCTTAATCATTGAATATCCTTTAATTCAAAATAATGTTTCTATTTTTTACTTAATACAACCTCATATTGGTCTGATTTTTCAAAAAAATTTTAATTTTATGATAATACATTGTTTTTTATTAAACATACCAATATGATAAAATATATTTACATTTTAAGTGTATTTTATTTAATTTTGCATTAAACATTCATTGATATTTTACTTTGGTTGTAATTTCTTTTGTACTTGTTATGTAAAGTTCCATAATATTGAATTGTAACTGTTAAAAATATAATTAATGAATACACTTTGTGAATTATTTCATTTTTGAACTTTTTCGGTGGTTTTTAACCTTGTTACTTTGTGAAATGTTTAAAAGTGTGATGGATTATTTTGATTTTTGTATATATATGTGTATAGTTTTTTAATTGTAAAAGAATATTATAGATTTGTGTTCGATTTTTTCTTCTTTAGTAAGTAATGTTTTTATAAAATATTGTTCAATGATTTTCATGATAATTATAAAGTTTTCTCTGTAATCAGAGTAATTCGTACTGTATTATAAAGTGAGACTTTTTTAATAAATTATTTAAGCAGCAGTTATTTAGTTAAGAATATATAAAGGCAGATCAAATAAAAATGAGACTTCTTGAAAGTATCTTTTCTAAAATATTTATCCAAATTACATCAGCATTATTTTTCCATATATCTTCCTTTAACCTTTTAACTGCTGATTAAATTTATGCGATTTGCTCCTCACTGCTATCATTTTTCACATAAGCACATGTATGCAGTGTATTGAGGAGGGAAAAAAAGACAGGGATAAGCAAATTTTTCTCTGAAATAAGTAAATTCTATGCAAATACTGTCAATGTCATTTTATTGTATTCCAAAACCATCCGACTAGTTTTAAACAAAGCAAAACAATGCAAAGAATCGTACTTTGGTAGGACAGATATATTCATCCGCAGCACCTAACACAAGGATTGAGCAAGACAGATATATATACCCTGGTGGCAGTTAAGGGGTTAACATATTGCAAGTACAAAGCTAATTCCACACAAATTCTTCTATTCTTTCTTTCATTGAAGAAGTTCTGCATCTTTGAAAATCCCATAGCTGCTTAATCCAGATTTTGGAAAAGATGTTTAGGTGTAGCCCAGTAAAGTTTTTTTCTGTTACTCCAGTTGATGCGCTTTTTTTGCATTGATCTGCAGAAGAACATTGCAGATTACTCCTAAAGTTCATAGTAATGTACTGCATTAATTGTTCATCACTTATCATAAAAACTGATATTTTTGCTCTTTGAATCTCAAATAGTAATAAAAACTTTTCTAATTAATATTTTACTTTTTGTGGTGCAGTTTAATTTTTTGTTCATCATTCTATAATGGATTCCTTTATTTCATGAGAGTAATGATGCACTTAAGTTTTGTGATGTTTTAAAATTCATGTCAAAAAATACCTGGCCTGCTTCACAGCAATTCAAATGTTTGTGATTAATTTCACTCTTTACAATTTTTCTTATTTTCATTCAAAATTCGAGGCAGCTGTCTCGCTGTGATTTTGCAAAATTATGATTTATTTTGACTGAATTATGCTCTTCCATAACTTATGTCCATTTTGTCACTAATTTCATGGATCCAAAAAAATGAAGGTAATTTATCAAATTTTCAGTCCCTTTCATCTTGTTCTTGGTTAACCCCTTCCTTCTCACTTCCCTCAAAATCACAGGGTGAAATTTCCCCCTCTCTTTCTCGTGCCCATGATATTTCCGAACTGGAGTATTCAAAAGTAATGCGTTCAAAAGATTAAAATTATCTATTTCTTTTGCCCGGAATCATGTTTATTTCTTACCAGATGGCAGTACCAGATTATTAGTAACATCTTTAAAGATGACTTGTTTATATTTTGAACTAGATGTTGGCGCAATCAAACATATAATAGTAGCAACATGTTTTTGTAACTTCAGCTTAGTTACTTAGTTTCATTTTTCATGAATAAACAGGATTGCATTCTGTGATAATATATGTATATATTTTAATATTGTATACATTAAGGAGTTAGTCAGGAAGTGAATTGGATTCTACTTTAAATATGAATGGATATGCGAGAGTAATTCTGAAATAACTGATTGTTTTGAAAGTTCAGTTAGTGAATCTGAGAGCAGTGATAATGGATCTGTGGTACCTGTGATGTTAGCCTTTGCATCTCATGCTTTGAAATTTATCTCTCAAGAAAAAATTAATAATGTGTTTTTGCATTTGTATAAATGTAATAAAATTCTCCTTTAATGTTTTAAACACGTTTTTTTAATTTTTCTTTTTGCTAAAAAACCAACATTTAGTCATAACCCTAAATGCTGGTTTTTCTTAAAAAATTAATTTTTTGAATTTCAAGCTAAAATTTTACTTAAAATTTAAAAATAAATACATATATTGAACATACACTTAGTTTTGAATAATTTTCTTAAAGAAAAAAAATAGACATTTATATGACAGTTTTCTTCAAAATTATGCGACTGTTTAGGGGGTTAATGATTATGAGCCAAATCTTAAACTGCTTTATGGTCAGTTTTAAATATATTTCAACATTGCATACTTGAGTCTGTGATAAATTATTCCTTGTGCTGGCAACTAAATATATCAACACACATGTAGAATAAAATGCCAAATGGTTATTTAAGCCTTAAAATAATTTGTCAGGGCAAAGTATGTAAAATTGAGACTATTAAAAATATCTTACTTATTTTTTATCTGTCTTTATATTTATTTTTTTGTCTGAAGAAATAGCAAATTCAATAAGTAAATAGAAAACACTGATATATGTTCTTTCAATATCTTTCAAGTACTTGTGCTACAAATAAAAACCAATTCTCTTTTTCTATTTAATGAAAAATTATATAGAGTAATAAATTTGATAACAAATTTGAAATTAAGTGAGATTTAATTAATATTCAAAAATTCTGAAGATATGAGCATTTATAATTTTCAATATTTTACTTGCATTGAAATTTTTAAAAAATTTATTTTTAACTTTTATTTTTGGGAATATTTTTGCATTTACAATTTCATATGAACTTTACAATTGTATAGTATATTTATTGTGGAAGATATTATTGCTTATATGTCATTCATATAATGTGATACATATCATTTTAAATAAAATAAACAGTTTCATATTTTTACATTTAAAAATTTGAATATTTCATTGCTCTTATATTATTATTTACAATTTTGGATTTCCTTTTTTTACCAACCATGGCTCAAAAAGGTATTTGCTTTGAACTATTTTTAAGTGTTCTTAGTGTCTTAATAATTTTGTAGTAAATTCATGTTGGAGCCTACATTATAGCATTCAAATTGTTTTGTTTAGAATTATTTAGTATGTTGTGAATGGATTTTAAACATTTCATGGTTGAAACTTAAAGCATGATTATTTTTATTAATGAGTTAGGGTTATGTAAGTGTTAGTTATATTTAAATATTTTTACCTTCTTAAAAAGCATGGCTTTTAATAAGAAATAAAAAATTGGAACAATTTTTATTCAATGTTTGCTTTTTTTTTATGTAGCTTATGACTGCAAAAGACCTGATTTAAAAATTTTACATTTTAACATGGTTAAATTATGCATGACAAAAATGCATGGAAGTCACTTGATTTCAATTTTTTTAAATTCACAACTTCAAGTACATTTTTGTATTATTGTAAGCATAATTGGGGTTAATTTTTGATTACTTTTAATTACACATCTTAGGTCTCAATGTCCACAAAAATTGGAATGAAATGGCAGTGAAGATGTTATTCCTCTATTTTTATTTATTTATTCCTTTTCCATTTTTTTCCACCTCTCCTATGTATATTCTACTTTTGATTTTCTACCATACCCTACTATTTTGAGTAATTGTGTGTGTGTATTAAACTATAATTTTTTTTTAAAAAAAAAAATAAGATCATAGAAGAGGAGAAAGTAAAATAGTTACAATTAAATACATTAGTAAACTTGTTGGTTTAGAACTAAGATTGTGGTTAAATATTTTTGTGTATATTAATACTTTTATTTGTTTAAATATAAAAAATAGAAGCTTTAGATTATAAGAAGTTTATGTTTAATGTAGTAAATAGTAAATGAATATTATAATGTTGTGATTATTATACCTTGTTAATTATGTTTTAAAAACAATATTACTAAAAGTGATGGCAGATAGAATTTTTTTAAAACCTTTGTTTTTAAATGTTAGCTCAGATTTGATCTTTTTTCTTTGACAATTATTAACTTTTCATGTGAAAAAATATTGTTTCTAAAATAGTTGATTTTGGTTTAAAGAAAAATGTTAAAACGTTTTGAGGTAATTTTTTTCCTTCAGAATTTAAATACAAAATGCAATTTTTTAATGTGCATTAATTTTTAATTGTTTTTGTCTTTATAATTTTATTTTTTTAATTTCAGGTAATAATGATTCTATACCACCGCCTCCCCCAGGTGGGTGAGGAAGATAAGGGCTTCATTAGTATGTGAAGCCCGTTAGTATGTTTTCTGAATATAGCTACTTATTTATTTTGGTAATGTTGGTCAAGTAAATTATTGTTACCATTATGTGAAAAATATGATGTTACCTTGGTAAAGTTTTGTAAAATCCTTGGTAGCTGATGTCAATTTCACATGTGCTTACCCTTTTTTGTAAATATTATTTTTGTAAATTAATTGTATTTATATTGTTGCTCTGAAATAAATTGTAATACATAAAAATGTTGTACTGTTTTTAATCATTATAATAATGAGTTGCACTGTATTGTAAAATTTATTTATTATGCCCTTCAGATAAGCTATATGTTTTTCTAAATATTTTTGCATAAGTTTGTATGGTAGTATGATGAGGATTTATATAAAAATTTCAAAATATAGTATAAAAGGCTGTATAATGTTTAAATATTCACATAAACTTTTGTATTGAAATATAATTTTCAAAATTTTTGCTGTACATATTTAAGATTATTTGATATAATTTACTAAGTCAATTTATTTAGACCTTCTAAATATTATTTTTAAATGCAGTGTTTTTAACAAAAAAATTAATTAAAAAATTACATTTTAATTGCAAAACAGCTATTCAGATTTATATATTAATATATAAACTTTTCTTTACACGTCTTTTTTCAAAAGCATCAGTAATTTTTACATAATTTAACAAAGCAAACTCATTAGAAATTTTATAACTTTCCACTCTTAATTTTATTATTCAATATTTTTTTACTTAAAAAGTATCATATCTTAGGTAATATAGCTTTTACTATTAGTTATTGGTCTTTTATATAAACTCAAACATTTGCAAATGTATTTTAATCATAGTATAAATGCTGGAAATATATTACATATTGAACATAAATTTATTTAAACATGATAAACTTTTTAAAAATATTTTTGGTCATTGTTATGGTTTTAAAATTACTCCGATCGTGAAGGAGGGATAATACAAACATTAAATTCTCTTGAAAGGAAGATGTGGAGTTATGTACAAATGATTAACATTTAAAAGCATTTGAAT
Organism: Trichonephila clavata; assembly: GCA_019973975.1. NCBI lineage: Eukaryota > Metazoa > Arthropoda > Arachnida > Araneae > Nephilidae > Trichonephila > Trichonephila clavata. The sequence continues at coordinate 129,253 of BMAO01023383.1, read as the reverse complement.
GATGCAGGAAGAATAAATCGCATCTCAACTTCAGTTTCTCATTCAGAAACTGAATTTGATAATTGGTTTTTAGCAAGATTAAGTTATGCTTAGTATTTTAGGAGAAATGGTTTCCAGAGTATGTTGGAATACAATTTCAGGATCATGTAGACAATTGAGAGTGGTTTATTGTCCTTGCTATTTGCATTGATCAGCATCCAAAAACATAAATATGGAAATAATGGATTAGGGAGAATTATATTTCCTGCCATGAATGCCCAAAACAATTCTATTACTTGTTATCTTGGTAAAAGGAGGAATGGTTACCAGAGTATGTTGGAATTCAATTTCAGGATCATGTGGCCAATTGAGAGTGGTTTTTTCCCCTTGCTATTTGCTTTGATCAACATCCAAAAACTGATATAAATATTGAAATAATGAACTTGGAGAGTTATACCTCCTACTCTATGCTGCCTGAAAGAATAGACTATTGCTAGTCACATATTCTTTGTATTTCTAATATATTCTAAATTTGGAATTGTTATTTCATTCTTTTTCAATATTCAAATTGTTTTTAAGAAATATCTAATAATCCATTATTTAACAGAAACACAAAAAATAATTTTGCAAGTGATTTTTAAGTGAAAAAGAAATTAAAAAGAATTGTTCTTAAGCAGTAGGCTATTGATCTGTTAAAAACAACAAAGTAAAGAGGTAAGAGGATAAGGCCTCTCCTTATTGTATGCATTTTTAATTAATGGCTTTAAACAATTTTCTTATATATTAACAGATTTTTAATTCTAATAAAAACAATTTTGATTTATAGGAAGGTTGTGAAATAAGTTATAAAGCAAGCCTGTTGACAAATAGAACTCAAAAATTGCTTATGTGATTATATTATTACTACATATTTCTCTTGTTTAAAGTTAAATGAACGTCTGTGAAGAAGAGCCAATTTGTCAGGGTTGCAAACTCCTGACCTGCATTATGGAGTCCTAATGCCTCTGAAGTCCCACCATTAAAAGCAGTTGATGCACATTAAATTTGTCATGGCTCAAAATTCACCCATTGGCAAGGTGTGGAAGTTTGTAGAGGTGGTGCTAGTTTGTCACTTGATCGTGATTTAAAACTATTTATCACCATTGACCCTCATGTAACTTCTACAGTATGATGTATATTATAATCAAGTTTAATTTAAATTATTACTTTTAAATCATTTTTATAAGAAATAAGGCTTAATATTATAATATAATAATGCTTATAAGAATTAAAGCTTTTTATAAGTAATAGGCTTAAAATATTTCCCATTTTTTATAATTGTCAAAGATATTAAATTTTTCAATAATTTGATAAAATTTCTTGTACTGGTATACTTTTATGTTTATTATTTGAAATGAACTGCTAAATTACCTCTTTTTTTTATGTAAAAAATTCATCTGTGTGCATATGGTACAATTGTAATGATCTTAAATCATAATTTGGCATGGAAAAAACTTATCCTGTTATTGTTGATACATTTAATGAAGAAAATAATTTGATTTATATCAAAAAGTCAGTTATTTATGTTAAATTTATCTAGGCGATTCATTTTCGAAGATGTCTGTATTTTATGAATGAAACTATTTATAAGGCAGTAATAAGACTTTCAGTTGTCATATTGTGTTAACATTGATTTTCAATAAGAATAATTTAAATGAAAGATATAAATTCCAACTTATTAAGGTTTGTTTATTAAAGATGAAAAAAATTACGGAATATGGTTAATTTTGTGTGTGTTTTGAACGTTTTGCGTGAACAATTAATATCTTGAAATTTTACAGGATTTCATTTTTCTTCCTGCTCCTCAAATCCCAATCATCATATCAATAATGATATCGTTACACGATTAGTAAGTTAAGAAATTATGAAAAATTGTCAAAATATAGATAATTTTCTCAAAACTTAAGTGCAGTACTCAAGTGGGATATATATATATATTACTTAGGCGAAAAAAAATATTTTCCACCTTCTAATTTATTTAGAACAATCATGGAAAGAGAGATTGCAGTAAACATCAAACAATTTTCATCAAAATGTAGGGAGGGACAGCTCAAAACTTCTTGAGGTCCTCGGCCCATCTGCAAAACTAGGTCCCACCTGGTATCCTTTTAAGTCGACTGTATATAGCTAACGTTGTCAAATAGTTGTACAAATGTAACCCTTAACAAATAAATGGGCCTGACTAACGGTCGCCCAAACCGGCTCGAATGACTGATGGCTTTCGACTAAATGAGTAATTATAGTTTACAATGGTGGGTCATGGCCTAGACGCGGACGACAGACAGGCAGCCTTGCTACTGAAGCCATTTGGCATTGTTTTAAAATTCCCTGTTGTTCGGAAAATATGTCCGAGAATAACATTTAACGATTAAAATTATTTAGATCATAATCTATTGAAGCTTTGGGCCCTTGCCCATTTGACCCATGCCTTGAAACGTTTCGGGATGTAGGCTTCGGTTATAAAGCATTTTACAATGCATATCCGTATAAAATATGCATGCATAACTAACGCCTACATGTCTTTGTTGCAGTGGCGTAGCTAGGTATCCAAAGGCCTTGGTGCAAAAGAAATGAAGGCCTTATCTTGGTTGCGTTTTATCGACTAAGAAAGTAAAAATACATGAATATTTTAAATATACAAAGCTACTTTTTATCATCAACTCTCTATCGCACTCTATAGAACATAGGAAAGCAAAGCTACGTATTACCTACATGTATGAGTTTTTTTGTGTGTGTGTGAGGTTTAGCGATCACCCAGGTTCGATTTGACACCACGGCAGACTCTTCTAGAACAGCTGTGAATTAGAAACTGCCGAAATCGGAAGACAAGAAGTAACGTAATAGATAATAAAAAAATTATACAATTACGAACAAGATAACAAGTAATAACATAGGTATTGGGAAGTAAAATGATGTAGATATAGAATAAAAGGTTTATTATATGAAGGTCGGACTTGCCTTCAACACAACAAATTAACAATTTGGTTTAACAATCTTTTCTTAGCTTTAGTTTTCATGAAAGTTTCAATACCTTCGCTTAAATCCACGTTTGATGCGACTTCGTATTCAATTGCTATTAGCGACAAATGCGAAGTCGAGCCAGGCCTACACCGTTTCTTAAATAATTTTTAATTTATATTAAATGAACTTTCAGCTGCTGCAGAAGTGTCATGAATTGTATAGAATAATAACGTTGCTGTGTAAATACTTCTGTTAGGTCACATTCTAGCCCTCCATATTTGCTCATTATTTCCTTACATTGGTGAACAATCCATGCCTGGGTTAATTTAAGGAAAAATAGGTTATTAATATTAAGAAACTAAAGTGAAAAATTTGGGCCTATGATATCAGAATACTTATTTTGGAATTTGTCATACTTTTGTAACAAAGTTGTTTCATCTACATCTCGTAAAAATGTTGGTCTTAGAAAATTGAATATTTGACGGACTGCACTCATAAAACGTGAAAAATTGAGCTAATATGTTGTGTCTAGTACTTTATTGAAAATAGTAATTTAAAATATTTCTTCCCGGTTTCGAAATCGGTGATTAGAAGCTAATACATCACATTGTTTTTTGAATTTCCTCTGCCTTTTTTCTTGAAAATGGGGAGCTATACCATATTTTCCTGCACTTTCACTGGCTTTGCATTTGAATTATTCGAAGTCGTTTCTATACATTTGCATCGTCAACGGTGACAACTTTAACTGCAATAACTATCGAATTTCCGTTAGTAGGCTTCTCAAGGAACACTGTTGTGACCACATTATATAGAAGATAAAAGTACAACCCCCAGATATATACAATAATTTTAAATAAAATATAATATTGTTAATTTACTTAACATGAGGCGCCATCTGTCGATTAACTGTACAACTAATAACATATTTCTTAAACTAAACAGTTGGGAATATAACATTTTACAAAGTTAGTAGGGTATCCATGTTCCATACAATGTTTAATTAAGTTATTAAAATTTAAATATATATTAAATTTATCACTAACTAATACGTTATTAAGATAAATATAATTGAAAATAATATTTCTATATATAGATAAAGATAAATTCGAATTCCAGTAAGGCACTTTAATAAAGTTAAAATTAAAATCATCTCTTTTGTCATAAATATTGCTATGTAATTTATAGTCCTTAATATTCAATGATACACACACACACACACATAAATCACTATTAAGGCTCACGTTGACACGCCACCACGAAAACCCGAGCGTAATGTTAATCCTATGTAGTTTCTTATAATTCAATTTACGTCTAAGGTATTGCTTTTAATTGTATGAAAAAAATGCAGCCTAAAGATAAAAAAAATTAATGCTTCTCTTGATTTATATTTTTTAAAAAGATTTTCTAAATATTTTTAAATATTTATTAAAATCTTGAAAATTTACATTTAGTGCGTTAAACGATCATAAAAATATTTTCAATTATCGGATAAAAAAAGAAAAACGCTGAAGACCTTTATTTTTTATGCTCTTTCAAACGCATATACTTTAAAATTTTCAAACTAATTTATTTGCGAATAATTAAAAAAGTCAGCATTGTATATTTGGAATGAGGGGGAAATAAACTTGTAACTCCGCCTTCGCGGAAGGATACATGAAATTTCCCCTGCGTTCCCTTGGTGAAAGGTGGTAATTTATGACTCTTCAGTGGATTGTGTAACAGAGATGTTTCCCCCCCCCCCCAAAAAAATGGGTCTTGTTTTCTAAGAATCTATAGGGCATTCAAGATACTATTTACAATTACATCATTCTTAGGAAAGTTTGAGTCTGTTCTTGAAAATAACTACAAATACGTTTTGTACAAAAAACTATCCTCTATTTTTTATTCCACCTTTTTAAAATTATTTATATATACTAAATAAGTTATATTTTATTAATAATTAAAATGAACAATTAATATTTATTAAATGCACTTGAAGCATCAGGATAAAGTGAATCAGTTTACGCATTCTTTTCTTACATATCTCCAAAATCGAAATTCGTGTTTTTTTCTCCAAGTTTAAGTTATTTGAATATCAGCTGTTTTAAAACTTATTTTGCACAGTTTATTTCAGTTATTAAATAAAATGGATCATCGTCGCAGCTTCAAAAAAGATTATTTTTTTCGGCTAAACGAAAAAAGAATATAGGACAGAATTTCAGGAATTAAAAAGAGAAGTGTTTATTTCTTTTTTCTAAATTCTTGTTCCGCTGTTCATTTCAAATATTGTGAAAGTTTCCACATACTAAATGGATTTATTGATCATCACATTTAAAATGAGATTCAAATATTCCGAAGATGAAATACCATTGATCTATATGATGTTGATTTAAAATAAAGTTTTCCATAATTTTAAGAATATTTTTAGTAACATTAATAGTTTCTTCTTAAAACATATAAATTTCAATCAATTTATTTACTATTGCTACTGATGTTTTTATTCCATTTTTATTTCCTTCACTGAAAATTCAACTTAGAAATAACATTGCAGAATTTTTTTCTTTTAAATTTCTGTCTGGAAAGTATCTACATTTTGCATTTCCATTTATACATGTGTTTCATATATTATTCAAGATAACTCATCAATGCTTTTTTTTTTTCAAAATGAATTCTAAGCGAATGCGCTATGAAGAATGCACCCCTGCAAGTACAAATACAGGCAAATGGTTCTTCAATTTTAAAGTTCAAGCCCAGAACCACTAAAGACCCACCGTGTAGGGGAGCGATGCACGTTAAATCTGTCGAGATTTCAAACGTCCTTCCTTTGGTGTGGTGTGGTAGTTAGGAGATGAGGGGCTATCTCAGGTGTCATCCTCGTCACTTGACCATGGTTCAAAATTACGAGGTCCGTTACCAAAAGCTCTCGTGTAGCTGAACAGTGTGACGTTAATATTCACTCACTCCACAATTTGAATGTTTGACATCTGAGGAATTATATATAGAGATTTTCCCCAAAAATTACGGGAAAATCTTATTGGAATTGGGTTGTACGAAAACACTTTCTGGGTCCAGGGTCTCCACAAAAACATCTTCAAGTTTAAAGGGTTCCATGAGTTGAAAAAGTTTGAAGACCACTACTCTAGAGCCATATATGTTATTGCGACAGACTTCGTAATTCTAAGCCAAGGGTAGCCAACTCGCGGCTTTGAATAATTTTGCGGCCCTCGAGATTCATTACAAAATACGATTATTTTGTGCAATATTTTTGTTTTTAATGTAGTGTTTTGTAACAAATATACTTCATAAATGTTTCTATTTTATTACGTTTCTTTTGTTTTAATACATTCTTAGAAGTGCGTGGTATCGCAGCGCAGCATCACACTCGATTCCTGTAACTCCATCGCGCTGCCTATTGCTAGAGTAAGACATATATTTGATCCTTGCATTATTATTATAAATTATCTATGCTTGTATAGATGAAAAATAATGAAATCAATAATACTTCATTCCGTTTTAAATTTTCATTCCAATAAATGTTTGTGATGGGTCTAAATATAATATAAATATAATTCAACTCAACGCAGCAGGGATTTTTTTTTTTTTGCAACGAACACAAATCTCTCAGAAACACCAACGGCTGAACCAATTACTGCTTTACCAAATCTGTTTGTCAGTCAGGCAACTTTACGATTGGCCGCTCATAGCTTTTTTGAATGATGAACTCAAGCTCGAAATGAACACAAACCGAAATGTATCAACTAACAGTGGTACTGTTATTGACGTTGTTTTTCAAAGGTTATTAAATACTTTGAAATCTCAAGTATGTGTGTCATATTTCAGTCGTCATAAGTCTATTGTGTGTGTGTCTTCCCCAAATTGAGCAAGAATATTTATTTTTGATAAAAAAATTACATGACTCTTTGTGTTAATTAAATAAAATTTTCATTAATGATAAAATTATTCGATAGAAAATTATTTCCAATCATACCCGATTAATTTTTTTCAGGATTTAGGATCCTATTGCATATTTACCAGGATAACATGTCAGATGTTACACATATGTGACTACTGTAAGACTCGTTCCTTTTTTTTTTTTTTTTGTGACTGAATTTATATTAGAAATTCCAACACTAAAACTGTTCTTCCAAAAAATTGTGTGGGTCCCAAAACCAATACTCAATATGCTTTATCAGTGGCGTAGCTAGGTATTCAAAGGCCTTGGTGCAAAATAAAAAAAAAAGAGAGAGAATATTGGTGGAGTTTTATTATTTAAAAATATATCAGTATTATATATATATATATATATATATATATATATATATATATATATATATATATATATATATATATATATACAAAGCTGATTCACTTCAGCCCTGAGTCAAGCTCTGCAGAACATAGGAAAGCAAAGCAACTAACTACTTACATGTATGCATATGAGTTTCCTTGTGAATTTAGTGATTACCCAGGTTCGATTTGACATGTGATAGACAGGAAATGATAAAAAGAATATGCACAAACAAGAAAATATAATACAAAATTATTATAATTATTTAAAATAAAACACGAAAAAACAGAGGAAGGGGTCAAAATTAATCAGTCTGTTGCAGATACCAAACTGCAAAACATTCAAACAGGAAAATAGCTTATTATGAATCATATTCTTATAAAATAAGAATATGATTCATAAGAAGAAATAGCTTCCTGTGTAGTTTTTTTTAGATGTATGGTAAGACATTTCATGGAACTTGATGTTTAATTTCAAGTAAAGATTAGAAAAATGAAAAAATTGAAAAATAATATAAACTTTTTAATAAGTAAATTTCGCAACACTATACACAAACAAAGGAAAGAGTTTAGGGGAATTCCTTACAAGGGTTTGAAATTACTTTCAACGGAGTTGCCATGATTACAGCTATGTAACAATCTTTTATATTTATACCTCAATTATGGTAGAAATTATCGCAAGTTCGACTTGCTTGGTGGTCAAGGCGCGAGGGCCCCCTGAACTCAAGGGCCCCTGTGCATAGCACCACCTAGCCCATTGGTAGTTACGCCACTGTACTTTATTAAATTTATATAAGATTTTTTTTTGTTACATGTCTTAAAACGTTTTTAAATAAAATTATTGAACTGAATCGGAAATAAAGAACTGACCTGAAATATTTCAGGAAAGAGAATAATTTAAATCACATTACACTCTATTCATTCCATTATTTTTATAAATTTCTCTTGTTATTAAACTGTTTAAAACGGGATTTTGATGCAATTTAATATTGAGGAATATCACAGAAAATTGTTTTGAATGTATAGAAATATATATATATAAAGGTTTCTGGTTATAACTAAAACTTATATTTTTATAAAATTCAAATGAAAAACTGATGTTCCTCAAACAGAAACGAAACAGCGTAAAAAAGCAGTTTCTTTGTATAACTAGAATGTCGGGCACAGTTTTCATGTACGTGAAAACTGCCATGAGTTGGGCAGTAAAAGAGGGGTCAGTTGTCATATAAATAGTCTTTAGCTGGTTGTAAACTGGACCCTAAGAAACTAAATACTTAGGCGTTATGTTCGATTCTCACTTAACTTGGAAACAACACATAACACAGGCTCGCGACAAGTTCCGGAGAGTAATGTTTAAACTCTTCCCCCTAATTTCCCGGAACTCTCATTTAAGTATAGAAAACAAAGTGCTTCTCTATACAGCCGTTATGCGCCCCATCATAGCCTACGCTTGTCCAGTTTGGGGATATGCTGCAAATACTAACATTAAAATTTTAGAAACTGTTCAAAATAACTATATTCGCATGATAACTAAAGCAACCAGATACATGCGTAATGAATACCTTAGAGACGCCCTTAAAATCAATAGTTTCAAGCAGCATATCCAAAATATAGCAATTAATTTCTTTAACTCTCTTCAGCATACCAATAATAGCAATATGATTAATTTAAATTCTTATGATGCTCATGAAAAAAATTAAAAGGCCCAGGAGAATTCTCCTAGATTCCTACAATCCTCCATAGCATCTCAGTTTCACGCAATAAAAGTTTTTATTGCACAATTTCTAAATTCTTAACTTATTTCAGTTCAGTATTTTTATTTTTAACTTTAATTCGCGTTTAACTTTTAACTTTTTATTTCACTCCTAACTTTAAAATGCAAACTGGACAAGCTCCTCCCACTTTCGCGATTCTAACTTTTTGAGACCCCAGGGCAGCCAATCGGAGTCATTTTCCTCACCCCCCTCTCCAGCATCCAACCAGAGAGCAGCCTCTCAGCTCTCTCCCATGCAACTTTCTCAGCAAGAAATTCAAGAGAACTTCCATCACCATAGGCATGCCTACCGGACTAGTCCTGTCAACCAACCGCCAAGACGTATCTCGCAGACGGAAAAAACCCACTTTCGCCATCTTCCACATCGCAGAAATCCAGATATGGGATGGAGGGCTGCTTTGCAGCCCATATGCCCACAGATTCACCGTAATCCCGTAAACTGGACCCTCCAAGAACAAAAATAGAAGGCGAAAGAGGGGGGGGAGGGTTCCTGTCTCGAGCTCCGATTGCACTTAGAATTCCTCTCTCAACCGTTGTAGAAAAGGCTTGTATGATTCTGTGACGTCATTTTCTTTCATCATGACAGCTGTCAGAACATAATCATCAGAAAATGGGATGAAGTAAATGCAAATTTGGAAAAATAATAGCATGAAAAAAATTTTATTTCAAAGTCAAGAAAATTAAGAAAATAGGGCACATATAATTTATCTTTTAAGAAGGAACTATTTACTTTCGATCATTAAGACCAGTACTCCTGAGTACTTGGCCTTTCCTTTAGAAACGCCCATTCCCCCCTCCCAGAAGAGGGCGCTTTCATCGTTTTAGAGTTGGAATTTCTCTCTGTCTACGAGACCCTTAACATAAGTACTTGGGTCAGGATTCCTTGTAGAAGGCTGACTAAGAAATCTGTCAATCTTGGGTAATTTTTGCTTATGATCTCTTGTTGGCGTTGTTTGCACTTAAACGCACCACTGGGTTTTTTTTTTTTTTATCAAAAATTTTAGTTTTCTAATTTATACAGCACAATTCGTATGTACTCGAGTACTTACTGACGTTAAAAAGGAGAAATATAATGCTACGTTACAAAACGTCGTTTAGGGGGAATCCCAGGCTATTTATTTTTATTCGGGAGGATCAAACTCACCCACCAGAGGGCTTAGAGCTACAAAATGGTTTATCCAGAAAGGCAGGAAATGATACAAAAAATATGCATGAAAAAAATACAATATAATATTATTATAATTATAAAGAAAATTCTGCAAAAGAGCAGAAGAGGGGGGAACAAAATTAATCAGTCTATTGCGGATATGAGTAGATTGCGAAATATTCAAACAGGGAACTAGCTTATTATGAGTCATAATTGCTAAAACATACGATGTGTAACATCTGAGAGATATGTTATCGTTGTAAATTCGCCCCCCCCCAATAGCAAATTAAATCCTGAAAAAAATGAATCGAGTAGGATTGGAAATAATTTTCTATGGAATAATTATACCTTTAAGGAAAATTTTATTTAATTAACACAAAAGGAGTAATGCAATTTTTTATCAAAAATAATTATTCTTGTTCAATTTGGGGAAGAGCGGTAATGATAATTTATGATAACTAAAATATGACACATATACTTGTGTTTTCAAAGTATTTAAAAACCGTTGAAAAATAGCGTCAATAACAGTACCACTGTTAGTTGTTCGATTTGTGTTCATTTCGAGCTTGAGTTCATCATTCAAAAAAGCTATGAGTGGCTCGGCTTCTAGCAAACTGAAGTTAACTTTAAAATCACCACTCAAAATCATGGGAAGCGAGTGATAGTTTTTTTTAAAAAAAGAGCAGAACCACCTTCGGTGTATGGTAAAAGTAAAAAATGCAGGAAATCTTTAATTTTTTTAACCGTTTGATTCGGAGAAATGTATACGACCACCGAAATCACTGTTTGTCCATTTTCAAATAAGCATTTTGCCGCACATATGTCCCCAATATCTTGACTAACAATACCCAGTCCACTTGTTTGACGATAAATAATATCCATATGTCGAGCCACAACATGTGAGTTGTTCTGTTTACGATAGATCACAACACCAGCTGCTCTGTGGCCCGGTTGTTTAAATTGAACGCAGCAATCGAAGTCAGGTATCGAAACACGTTCGTCATTGTCTAACCACGTCTCTGCCTAGAGGACTTAGCTTCTTCTCTGATCCTAAAGTGAGAAAACAAAGATCCCACGGCCTAGACCTCAGGGATGGGGCGGAGCCCCTCCCGAATGAAGGAGAAAAAACAGAACTTCACTGAATAGCGCGCGCTTCTCCAACTTCCTGTTACGCATTTCCGTCCCTTTTCACGAAATCACTCCCACAAATCTTCAGCAATCAAGAGGAAAGATGTTACACATCAAAAAATGGAATGTAACCAGGAAGAAATTGCTTCCTATGTAGATTCTTTAAGATGTAATGTAAGATCTTTCATGGAACGTGAAGTTCATTTTCAAGTAACAGTTTATAGAAAATGAAGACATTAAAATTAATAAAACTTTTCAATAAATAAAGTTTGCAACACTATACATACAACGGAAAGAATTTAGGAGAATTCCCTACAAGATTGGAATTACTTTCAACTGAGTTGCCATTATTATAGTTGTGCTGCAATCTTTTATATTTATGTAAGAAATTATTGCAACTTTAGGGGTAAGGGTCCAAAGGCCCGGTGCACGGCATCGCCTAGCCCAAAGATAGCTACACCACTGCTCTATTGTATACATATACGTATATCACAGATTGACTCACATCGTCCGAAAATTGGGAGTTGGACAGTTAGCTGTTTATGAAATAAAATCAACCCTACAGAGCGTAGAAAAAAATTTTGAAGTTAGGAAAGTAATTCGGTTCAGAGTTGTTCTCACCGCATAGTGGCAGTTCAACATTGCGAAGTCTATCCCTAATAGCTCTAAAGTGACTTTAATTTGAACCAGACCAGTCGTTTTGGGAGTATGAATGTGTCTAAACTAATCTTAGTTCATTGTTACTAAGTAACTCTCTAACATGACGTTCATTATATATAAACATACCAATCCAATATCTGTAAAGAACCTCGGATTAAAAAGAGTTTAACGTAGAATTCATTCAGATTTTTTCCATTTCTCTTAAGGTGAGATGTCTGGTTGACTCTTCAAGTTACTAAATTTCTCTCTGAACATTTAATTTTAATATTCAAAGTTCACTTGACGTATATCATAAAGCGACCGTGAAAAATCTGTCTGCGGACGTTTATAGTTAACTAAGTATTTCTAGTATGACGTCCATTATACCAATCTGATATCTAAAAAGAACTTAAGATTAATTTGACGTAGATTTTATTCACAGATAAGCTTTTTTTAATTTCTTTTAAGGAAACGTCTGCTTAGCTCTTCAAAACTACGAAACTTTTGAACGTTTAATTTTAATTTTTCAAGTTCACCACTTGACATATTGTAAAGCGATAGTGAGAAATCTGTCTCCAGGCGAAGCACTTAAATGGTATGCATAACCGATTAGAAAATAAAACTTTGACTGAATTTTGGAACGTGTCCAGTAATATCGGCGCCACTTCGAGGAACAAGCTTTTACGTGTGTGTGTTTTAGTTTTTATTTAGTTCTCTTCAGATGTGGGGTATTAGAATAAACATTTTTTGCTTTAATTTTGTCGGTAATTTTTTAAAAAAACTTGGCACCTGTAGCCAGTAATTCTTAAACGCGTAACCTGGAATCTATAATGAATTGTACTTAGACCTGATGGTGAACATAGGACTATTTTAAAATTATTTTTCATTTTAGCGTAGTTTTGTCGATCATAATACCTTATCTTTATTAAGGTTTCAAAACTTATTATATTTTTAATTGACAGTTATTGTTTTTAAATGAGATATGCTTTGAAATAGTGTTTCTTTTTGTTACCGGCAGAAGGACGATATTTATACCGGTCGCTATGTATCTTTTGCGACTGTGTCTCTCTGATTCGAGTACCATCAAGTGCTGAGTGCCCACGAATAAAAGAGAGGTACTCATTCCACAAACAGTTAGTTCTTTACTCAAAAATTCTTGAATGAAGTTCAATTAAGGTTGTCTTTGCTTGATATTAAGAATCAAGACCAATATTCGGAGCATTATCGAAATTACTACACATATTACAATAAGTGATGCATGAATGTAAAGAGAAATATACCAAGTTTTTTCTTCCTCTTCTTGTTAATGTTCGATGTGAGACCCTCTTGTCACATGGCATAATCTATAATCCAGTTCGTTTCATACATTTTGTAGCATGACTCTGTCAATGGTTCGTAATGCTGTACAAATGCTTACTCATCATCTGTTATTTGTTGAGACAATAGCAAATGATACGGCTTGAAATTTAATTTTTTTTTGTAAAATTATCCATACCGTTTTTTGGGGCATCCCAAGTGCACAAGCGACAACTCTTGTAGATTTCCGTGAACTTCAAACAAATCTCTGCCTCGTCCTCTCCACTGCTTTTCTTTTTACTCAAGAAAACTGTTTTCTTTAACAGATACCATCGCAGAATGCTCTTGTTGGTTGGTGCTTCTATTCCGTAGGGATTTCTAAATGCCCGTTGCGCCGAAATAGCTGTAGGGGGCCATTTATACTCTAATAAGCAAAATCTCTTCTTTGTCATTGTCGCCATGTTTGGATATCAATCACAACGGTCTTTAATGTGCTTTTGGTTATTGGTGAAAGAAATAAAGGTATATTTCTCCTTCATGTATATATTCATGTAATATATGCAATAGTTCTGAAAATAGGATTTTTTAAAATCGGATCTATCATTTGTGCTCACCCTGTACTTAACCGCATTTATTACGAGGGTTAGGGCAAAAGTCATGGCAACTATTTTTTTTCTTGAAAATATCAGTCCGGTTGGAAAATGTGACATATACAGACGAAAAGGACAAAGTGTTAACTGCATGTGTGGACAATGAATCGCACAGAAATATCGCAACACACTAATTTATCACGGCAATATACAGGGCAATATGGCCTTCATGGTGCAAAAGAATGACAACACAGTATACATAAAGTTGATATGACGGTGCGTTTGTTGTGCGTTTCTCGATCTGTCTTTTTGTTTGTTGTCTCGATCGTCTGTCTTCATCCATGAGCTGCTTGATGACGGCACGTGCCAAGTCGGTTTGCACACTAAGCTGTCGTCCCGAACGTTGCTCATCACGGGTTGACACACGTCCTTGCTAAACTTTCCTACCCACCGTGCTACTGTACGATTTGGTAGGGCATTATTCCCAAGGGCTTCTACAAATTCACTGTGTTATTCCATCTCATTTCTCCCACGGAGAATGGCTATTTTTGATCTAAGAGCGCTGCTCAACACGGGTTACTTCCATCTCACACGACACTCACCAACTGATTGATTTCACAGCCCTCGCTGCGCTACTACCAGCTATCACAGAGCCCTCTGTTGTTCTGCATACACACTATGCCTGCAGATCGTTTGTGATCCGTTCATATTTCTACAAGAAAAAAAAATGGTTGCCATGACTTATGCTCCAACCCTCGTATACTTGTAGTTTTTCACTTAAAAATCTATTTGCCATTGAAATTTAACAAATGAAATTTCAAAGACATTTAAAACAGAGGAAAATATTAATTGATGCAGACTGAAGTACGTTATATATTAAAATATTTCACCCTTATAGATTAGTGAAATTAGAATATGATATTAATGCACTCACCATATAACCATGATTAAAAATTATGATGTCAGTCAACAATAGCTTTCGCTTTGCTTCAAGGTGCTATAATAACCGATAAGTTAAGCAGATTTTCCCGTCAGGTGATCAGTATGACGTAAAACCCTCAGTGTTTAGTTCCCAAGCAAGCTTGGTACTCATTTATCGACCCATTGAAGGAGTTAAAGGCTGAATCGAACTTGTCCGGCCCGGGATTTGAACCCCGGACCTGTGGCGTGGAAGCGCGAAACGGTAGCACCTAGCCACTGGGCTTCTTTTTCGGTATAATTCGTATATAATGGGTTCTTTTTCGGTATATATATCCTTAATAAGAAAGGTCAAGGTACACTACTGAAGAATATTTTCAAATTTTAAAAGATAATGAATGGATTGACAACAAGATATTGTGTAAATAGGAATTCGAATGGGGAATTTTTGCTAGTGTTTGGAAGAAGTTACATGCTCTGACATTATTGTTGTCCGGGTTAGGAAATCTCTAAATAATTCAGTTACCCCTCTCATTGACTGCTTTATACAATATATTTCATAGACTCAAGGAAGAAATGAAGGAAAAATTCTTTAAAAAAAAATTTCTCAATTGAAGCATTTTTTTTTTTTTTTTTAAATATTTGTATAGTGTTTGAATCTTACAAATCGTGTATTTTCGAATTTTTTTACGTTTTATAGAACTTTGTTTTGATTTGATTTATTCATCCGTATAATATTTTTTTTTCCTTTGAAAAACTGTGATTCAAAATATTAGTTTTTTTAACTAACATTTCAAAGGATTTTGTAATATGTTATTATTTAGTAACTTTAATATCAATATAAGGATTTTGGTATATGAGGATTAATTTATGTTTCATTTCAACAATGAGGTCAGAAGTTTTTAGAAATGATTTTTATGGAATTCTTTTATGAGATATATTAGAGATATTTCTTTGGGTTAGTTCTACTTAATATTTTTATACGAAATAAAAACTCTACATATAGCTTAAATAGCTTAATGCAATATTGTGCGATATAATTATGATTTTCATCGTTTGGTGGTAACAAAATTTACGTTTCTAGGGAGTTATATAAACACAAATTGCAAAGCAATTTTCAAAGTGATGAATATCAATAATTCAAGCGATAAAATTCTTTTTGGTGATTTTAAAATATTAACAATTAAACTTAAAAACTTTTCATGCGTACTTTAATTAATGAAAAATTTATTTATTAAATGATTAATAAAAACTTATAAAGCGTATTAAAAACTTTAAGTAATATTAGCGTTAAATAAAAATCTATAAAATCATAAGTTATTCGATTTGTGTACTAAGTTAGTAGAATTCGCGTGTGAAGATCTTAATTTTTCTAAGTAAGGCAACCAAATAGAGAAATTAAAATCCTTCGTTAAAAAAACACGAATTTTTAAAGAGCAATCTGAATTTTTTTATATTTGTCATCCTTTTTCAAATACAACATTTCATTTTCTTTTGAAACATTTAGGATTCGATATCAATGTTCTGAACTTCTCAGCATTTTAAATTGTCAAATAATCTTAAATGACAGCTTATAAAGAAAGTTGTGAAATATTGTTTTTTAAAATACATTGAAATTTTTTTTTATTTAAGCGAATAGCAATCACGGAAGTATTAATTGAAAATTTTTATCGAAAAAAAAATGCTTAAAATGGTGACGTCGAGATCAAGCACCATTCAAAAAAAGAAATATTAGTACTTAATGCTTTTTTGTGAATGAACTGTTGCTGTACAGTTTATCCTTTGTGATTAACTATTTAAAATAAAAGTCTGTGTCAGATATAAAGTAAGAAAGTTTATATAAAAACTTTGAGAGTATATATAACACGCCTTTTCTGATCACAATTTGTCAGTGACAAACTTTTCCAGCCAAGGCTCCGATTTATTGATTGTTCGCTTTCACGTACGGTATCACTTCGTTTCTATGGCAATCTAATTTTTTTTCTTAGATACATCTTTCTAACAAGATTTGTTCTTATGGCGTTGAGTATGCTCAGTGGATGTTAATTGTCTTTGCAAATCCATTCAGTAACGAATCTACTAGAATGTGAAAGAATTGTTCTAAACGCCTCTACGTAATGAGTCACTTGCGAAAAGGTTTTGGAGAAGGTTCACTTAAGAATATTTTTAGAGTTTCAAAAAATAATTTTTTTATGATTTATTACTCAAGGGCTTATAATTTCCCTCAAGATACATATTGATTATAATATTTGATTTGCTTACGAATTTGTAAAAATAATTAAATGTTCTAACAAAATCTCTTTTGTAAAAAAAATTAAAAATTAAAAGAATGGAATGTTTTTAATAGAAGCGAATCAAAATTTTCTCAAAGAATTTAAATTCTACAATAATAATAAATTTCTTCATTTAAGTTTATAATGAAATAATGCTGATCTAATTATTTATTCGGCTTCACATGCTTCAATATGGTTAAGCACCAGTGATGTTTCAATTGCTTAGTTTTCCTCTTCTTTTCGTTCTCTCAATTTTTGAAATAACCATTAATTAAAGTTTTAAATATTAAATAAACTAAAAAACAATTTTAAGAAACAACTAATTAGCCTGTAGCATTTCTTTAAGTAATAAAAATGTGTGTAAATTTTACTATTTTCAATTGTTGAAAAAATTTAATTTTCGAAAAGAGACTTTAAGAAGAATAAACTCCTTTTTATACCAATCAGAAATTTTAAATATTTTACAATTACAGAAAATTTATTTCAGGAAGTTCTCTGGAACTACTCAGTTTGGGCACTATCCTGCTATAAGTCCATAAATTCTTTTATCCATTGTTCAAATCTGGAATGGCTCACCTTGATGAACAAAATGGCCGGCCGGCTCAACCAAAGTTCTTCGACTTAAGTTCTTTAAGGCCACAGACAAAGGAAGAAGTCCAGAATGCGCTGTACAAAATTCCTGAAATGAAACTTCGACCGGAAAAAGTCTGCGAGGAAGAAAATGTTGTGACTCCAGAATCCTGGAACAGGCCAGCGAAGGACTTTCCTTATTTGAATCCAGTACCTCCATCCATGTTACACGTGGATATTCTCGAACTGAGTAAGGTGAACATAGATTGGAAAATGCTGACCTTAGAGAGACCAGAGACAGCTCTTGAAATTCAGATATTTACGAGGTGAGTATTTTAATTTGATTCGTATTAAGTTGTCAAGTCCATTTTAAAATCTGCTTAGCTCAGAGAATCTGAATAAATTAATCATCTTCTGTTACCCTTTTTTGTATCTATTTAGAGAGTAACTAACAAGTTTTTAATGTAAAAAAATCAAACAAAAGATAAAGTGCAACCCATATAAATTTTTTTAAAGATATCTAAATTAACTTTTTAATTGAATTAGGGATTTTTGATGCAAATATATAATGAAAAAGAGTAAACACATAATAAATGATCCCCGTATAAAACCTTAAAATACATTCTTCTTCAAGATTAAGTTCATCTTGAAGGAGAATGTAATCACTTTAAGCTTTTAATTTTTTTCAATTATCTCCTTATCTTCTAAAAATACTTTTTCTTGTAATTTTAAGTTGTATTTTCGTTTCATTATTTATTTCACATAATTATTGTTATTTTATAGATCTCTAAGAGATCTTTTTCTTTTAAAACAAACATTTCTAGCGAAAAGTTCAATTTCATAATTTGCATTTTACTAAATAGTGTGAAGTTCATGAGTGAATTTATTGCGTTTAACCTCTTCTGATGTATGATAGAATAGTGCCTAAATAGTAAAAAATAATTTTCAAAATAAATAAAAAATTCAACACCAATACATTATAATGCGACTTTATTAGCTTATAGAAAGCAATCCATGTTTTCTGTTTAAAATATGTTCCCTTTTTCTCCCCTCCAACAGTGTAAATGCTATTTAGATTTTTAACTTTACACGTTAAAATAAGAAGTTTGGTATTTACAGAACCCTCATAAATTTTGAGGACACAATGTAATAAACAGATTATTGCAACAATATTGCAATAATATTGACATACATGAACACTGAGACATGTTCTATTTTCTGTTTTAAAATGCGTCAACGTTTGACATCAAGCAAAGATAGACATAAATTAATACATCATCAAACAGTTTAAAGATCAGAATTACCAGTGGCGTAATGGAGAATATTAGAGCCCCTCTGCAAACTCGGGTATAAGGTCCCAAGCCCAAATAGCTACATAGCCTCGGTCAAGTTTTGGGCCCTTTAGAATCCCTAGCACCCCTCCCTGCAATACGGAGGTGTACGTTACGCCACTGAGTATTACATTTCCATGTGGTTTTGAAACCTTTTAGCTGTTGTAGAAGATAATGTCTTCGAAACCGTGCAGCAATAATGTTATAAACAAATTATTGCAATCGTTATTATGTAATAACAGATTTTGTAACAGTATTGCAACCATACTTATATTATGTGTGTGTGTGTGTGTGTGAATATTGAGATATTTTTTTTTTAAATATGTCAAAGTTTGGGTGATATAAAGTGAAGATTAGACTTAAGATATCGTGAAATAATTTAAACATCCATGTATTGCGCCTCTCTCTTTGATTCGAAAACTTTTAGCTGCAATAGAAGATAATGTTTTCGAGACTGTGTAGTAAAAATTTCCAGAAACAAAATTGTTGTGTAACGGTTACATTTAAACTCTGCCTTCCCTTGACAAATAACGACAGCCAGGTGGCGCTACTTGTTCTTGGGGGAAAGGAGAACGTTTTTTTCCAGAGTTCTTGAGCCGCCGGTTGGTCCCCGAGCCATGGATACACGTGGAGTCAGGGAAAGCCTTTCCCTCCTTTGATGTCTTATGTTATTTTGTTTGTGTGTGTGTCTCCTTGTGTTGTGGAACTTCATGAACATTAAAAAATATCTTGTTCCTGTAACCATCAAAGGCTGCATTAATTAGTATTTCACAACATGGGAGCATTACAATGGCTGCCCAACGTGTTTTCTTTTACCGGCATTTTGCTTTCCTTCGACAAGTAACCACGTGTATAACGTGTTATGTGTGTGTCGCCCTGACACTAAATGTGAAAGTGCACGATTTTATTGGAAAACCCAAAGTGAAAGTGTTATGTATGTGTCGCCCTGACACTAAATGTGAAAGTGCATGATTTTATTGGAAAACCAAAAGTGAAAGTGTTATGTGTGTGCCAGAGGAAAAAATCATCGATAGTGTGTTGAGTAAAAAGTGAAAATATCTTATGTGAATTCATCTTATGTCATTTAAATGCGCGAAGGGTGCTTGCAACATATATATATATATATATAATCTGTTCTTTTAAAGAAAAATCTCTTTCAGAGATTGTGTGGTTGAAGAAAACGAAAAATTAAATCTGTGAGTAGATGCAACAAATCTTTTGTAAATAATATTGAAGAATGTGATTGTGTATGTTTCTTAAAATATTAATATATATATATTTTGTTTCAAATAATTTAATATTCTTGTTTATTCTTATTTCAATCTGCTGTTTAAAATACCTTGAAATTTAAACTGTGAAAGATCATTTCTGCTTTCAAACAGAAGCAACTTGTTTAACAATATTCATAAATATATGTGTGTTTTAAAATAATTGCTATATAATAATTTGCTACAAACAATTGCTATATTGAGTAAACGATGAAATTCTTGGTTATAATTATCCGAAGTCGAATAATTTTTTTTTTAAAAAAGAAGTTCAAATATTAAAAAGAAAAGTATATGAGTATCCACTTCCTTTTTCTGTGCTAACAGAGAAAAATGTAAGTTTGTTTGCTCTCGTGTAAAATACCTTGGATTATGGATAACTCCTAAGGGAATAGAGGTGGATCAAGATAAAACTGCAGCGATACAAAACATTCCTTCTCCGAGAAATCTAAAGCAGCTACAGTCATTTTTACAGACCTGCTCATGGTATAGAAAATTCATCCCGAATTTTTCAGATATTGCTAGACCCCTTAGCAACTTGACAAAGAAAAGTACTGCTTGGAAATGGAGGGAAATTGAGCAACAAGCATTCCAGACCCTCAAGCAATGTTTAATAACCCCGCCAATACTGAAGCAAGTTGATCCTAAAAAGCCTTTTATCGTCCGGACGGATGCAAGTAGTTACGCCCTAGGTGCAGTTCTGCTACAAGGAGAAAGTCCCGCCAATGAACAGCCAATAGAATATGCCAGTAGACTCTTAAGCTCTGCTAAGAAGAATTACTCGACAACAGAACGGGAAGCCTTGGCTGTAGTCTGGGCCCTTAACAAATTTAGAGGGTATATTGAAGGTGCAGAAATAACAGTGGCATCCGAACACCAACCATTAAAGTGGCTGATGAGCTTAACATCTCCAACCGGAAGATTAGCCCGTTGGGCACTTCAAATACAATCTTACAATCTGAAGATTGATTATTTTCCCGGAAGATGCAATGTTATTGCAGATATGCTTTCTAGGCCAGTGTCTAAGGACGAAGAAATTTGTGAATTAAAAATTATAATTATTGATTTCCCGACAAGAACAGCTAATGAACTAAGAACAGAACAATTGAAGGATCCTGAGTTAGAAAAGATAATTAATTAATTTGAAAACCACAACAAGGGAGTTGACTTTGCCAATTGGACTGGGAGAGGGTACGTGATGAATCAGGGAGTACTATATCGGTACTCACCTCATGTTGAAGTCAATGAAGCTCAATTAGTTGTCCCTACTCACGAGAAAGAGAAGATATTAAAATTGCACCACGATGCTCCCACCGCTGGACATTATGGAGCTGATGTACCTTTTCTAGAATTTCTTCAAATATTATTGGACTGGTATGAGGAAATTTATTGCCGATTATGTGAAGAGCTGTTCAGAGTGCACACATTAGATATAAAGCCACAAACCAGAAACCTGCTGGTCTTCTGCAGACCCCTGTTCCAGCTCAACGATTCGAGAGCATAGCTATTGATCTTTTTGGTCCTTTACCAGAAACGAGAGAAGGTATGAAATGGATATTCATAGTGGAAGATTACACCACAAAATGGGTAGAGTTATTTCCATTAAAGCAAGCTACTGCTAAAGAATGTGCTGTAACACTTCTAAATGAAGTCTTCCTAAGGTACGGCGTGCCCCGTCGACTAATATGTGACAATGGGACTCAATTTGTAAGTGCGGTAATGCAGCAGTTATGTTATGTCTTGGATATCAATCAAAGTCTCATTCCCGTATATCACCCACAGGCAAATCCAGTAGAAAGAAAAAATAGGGACTTGAAACCTCGCTTGGCAATGATGGTAGGTAACAACCATACATTATGGATTGAAAAGCTACCAGCTATTAGGTTCGCATTGAATACTGCAAAATGTGAGTCCACAGATCACACGGCAGCATACCTAACCTTCGCCAGAGAATTACGAACTTTAGACCAAGTAAAATACTGATCTACGATCTGTCATACATAACGATAATTTTGTACCTGAATTTACACCCTATTTAAAACGCTTTGAAGGATATATGTCACAAATTAAAGAAAATATTGAGATGAGTCAAGATCGTCAAAAAAACATCTGCTGACAAATCACGTAGACCAAGTCCTGACTATAAAGTTAATGATCTAGTATGGGTACAACTGCACCCATTAAGCAAAGCGAGTCGAAACAGGAGTGCCAAACTGATGCCCAGGAGAGACGAGCCTTACATTGTGCTATTCCAGAGATCCCCACCACATTTGTAGTAGCTAGTTGTGACAAACCTGACGAACCTTTAGGTGTCTATCATGCATCAGCTTTAACACCTTTTCTGAATGTCACACAAACCCAGTCTCCTGTAGTACCTCTCAGGAGAAGAGGAAGGCCTCGCAAACAACCATTGATTCCTAGAGGAACTGCTGGAGAGAATGCC
>BMAO01023383.1:0-36068 GCA_019973975.1 Trichonephila clavata | reverse complement strand
GGGGGAGGGGTCCAGGGTCGAAATTCCACTATTCTCTATCATGCTCCAATACGCCGCTCAACCTAATCTTTTGATTTTATCGATTTTCGGGAACAAAAAACAGTAAAAAATTAATTATTGAATGAACAATTAGCGCTATTTAATAAAATTATTAATAACAAATGTTTAATTAAATTTTACGTACTATATACATAGGATTATAATTAATCGAACAAAAAATCAAGGACTTGGGGGGGTCCGGATTTGATGATCCCCCCCTCCTTGTGTGCGCCACTGACATTCAGTGAAATATGTTAAATGCGAAAGCGCTTAAGACGAGATATCGGTTAACACGAAATAATACAGCGATCTCGATAAACTACTATGTACTTTCATTCATTTTTTTCTCTTAACATGAAACGAAAATTGCCTAACACGAAAAGATTTACCTTCAAGGATTGAACAAATACGGAAAATGCTAGCCGGATTGGCCTGTCCTACTATATCAACGGAATTATTCGTTGTAATGGAGCATGACAATATGTGTATAGCCCCAATAATGGCAGACAAAGACATTTTAGAGTTTGTTCAAAGCCAAAAAATATCATTGAGGGAGATTCTGATGACCAAAAAGAAATAAATAATGCAGCTCCGGCTCCCATGTCATTCGAAATGAGGAACATTATGAAAAGCATGCGCAGTTATTTAGACACACATTCCAATGGTCAAATGAATAACAAAATGGACGCTATTGAATAATTTGTTGACAATTGGGTGGTAAAAAATACAATGCAAAGAAAAATATCAGATTATTTTCCAAATACTTGTAATGCTTGTCGGTTCCTACTTCCCTCTAATCCCCCTTGTCTACTAGTGGACCCGGATTAACAACCATCCTACGATGTTGATATTTGTCGGGTCTATGATCTTGTTGATTATTGAGGTTCCTTCTCAGGAACCCACAGTTTTGATATCCCCCCGAGAAAAATTGTTTGCCTCTCTGCTCACAACTCTCGGCTCATTTTGTCTATTCCCCGACCCCTGCATCTCTCCAATTCCCATCTCTACGCCTTTCCACAGGGTTCCTACTCACATTCCAACCTCGTCTGCCAAAATTATTGCTCGAACCCGGGGTTTCTCTACAGCTATAGCGTTCCTCATACCTATCCACCAACTCTAATAACTATACCTTCGTCGTGGGGTTTCAAACCTCTAAATAGTCCATAATCTGGGGTTCGAGTCGCAGTACAATATGATTCATAAGTTTGGACTCATCATAACCCAAATCCAATGTTTTATGGATTTTCAACAATTGATATACAAAATCCGACGGGGCCTGACCTCTGCGCTGTTTCGCTGAAAAAAACTGAGCCTCTAGCTCCGATTTATTTTTCACTACGGGAGAACTATCCTCACACCCGAGAAAATCGAACCAATCTAATGCTCTACCTATTAAATGACCTTTTAAGTAAGCACATGCAAAATTCGCCGGTATCTCATAATACGCTGTGTTATCTATATTAGCAAGGAACTCCGACACATTCTCCTTTCCAGAAAAGTATAATTCGGGCAAAACCGTAAATAAAATAAACTCTAATATACTTAATTTTTTTTGGCAATAAAACACACAATAGGTCCTTTAACACGAAAATATATTTCAGTCCCTTCAGTTTCGTGCTAAGCGATTTTCACTATACATCCGTTTTATAATGCAGCATTCTTAAAAATTAGTGACATTTCAAAAATTTAAATTTTTTACTTGACATATTCTAAGTTTAAAATGGATTGATTTTCATGCATAAATAGTGTTATAAAATACACTCTAAAGCAGTGGTTCTTAAGCTGTGGTCCGTGGACCTCTGGGGATCCGCGGAAGTCTCTCATTTAATGTTAAGATTTTCCTCTTGGCAGACTCTGAAAGGCCTCATGGAAAAATTGAAAGATGTCCATCCTAAGCTAAATTCCTAAATTACCCCCAATAATAATAATAATAAACTTCTAGAACACATGTATTTCCATCAAGAACATTAAATCAGGTTTTTTTCCCCGACAGGATTACCCCAGAAGACATCAATAATAATGCTTAATGGACCAGAAGGAAAGAAGTCCATAAAGAATTTCACAATCCCAGCAAATATTCAGAAATCTTAGGGAACATCTTGGACTAAATTCATGTGACGTCATAATCACATGATAATTTTAAACCACGTGTTTTTAGCCAATCAAGTTCAAAAACACATGTGACGTCATAGTCACGATAAATGCAATTATCTATTTTCAGCAAATCAGTTCATGCATTTCGTTGTTGCCAAATTACACTTTTTACAGAAACTTTTTTTTAAAAAAATTAATATTTGTCACTTTATTTAAAAGTACATGTATAAAACAAGACTTTTTTTCCCTTTAATTTTAAAATCTTTTTGCAGAAATTTCTTTTTATAACTATTGAGCATCTTTATGCAATTTGAAATTTTACCTAAGTTTTACAAATAGAATAAAAAGTACGAGCTATAGTTTATTGTCCGTTTTGAATTCAATGTAGAACACGTGTTTATATTATGTGACCGTCATGAATTTAGTCCATTGGGACAAATTGCAGAATAGAGAAGGATTTAATCATTTATATTTTCGACAAAATTATAACTCCAGGTCTCATACAAAAATTTCAACTGTAAAATGATCCAACCTGCAACCTTATAAATAAATGATTTGCAGCATATAATCTCTTAACTTACAATATAAATACGATACTTATAGAAATCCTTTCCAGAATACACTTTTTCGGGTAAACGTACCCCCATTAAAATATTTTCAAAAAACCTGTTGCCTATGCAATTGTTGAAAAACAAGTGTTCCGAGCTTTTCTGAAGATTAAATTGTTTGACATCTATTGAACTAGAAGAACTGAATTCTTTTTTGCTCCAGATATCTTCAAACTATCAATTAATTAAGTCAGAAAAATTCTGATAGTATAATTAAAAAAGGTTTCTTTTTAAAAAAGTGTTCAAAGTTTGACATCTAACGTACACGCAAGCACCTTTCTTTGACATTCACAAAACATTTATCTCACAATTGTCTGAACAAAATTATGAAATAAAAACTTTTATGAGCATTCTTTTCAGTTACAACTAATTATATCATTTGTCAGGATCAAACAGAATTATTAAAAATGGCATTTTAATTCTCCTTTACAAAAGCAGTCACTTTGTAAGGCACTTGTACGATTTCATTCAAACTTTGTAAGACACTCCACAGAGTCAGCCCTAATCTATAAACGTTCTTAAGGGTATCCTTATAGATAATAGTATGAGAAATAACAGATTTTTTCAAGTGCATTGGATCTTGTACACAGTCAAATTCTTCTCCAAGGTCACGAAAAGGTCAAGAGAAAGAAAGGGGAGAATTTCTTTATAACCGTAATCTTGATATACACTTTATTATTAACTGTAAATTAAGTAACAGTAGAAAAAAGAAGGAAAATGCTGCAGTTTAAGAATAAACATACACTAAGCTCAAGTGCGGACATTTGAAACTGTAGTCGGGGGGAAGAGGGACATTTTTCAGGCCAGCTGACCGTTGCCCTTAAACCAGTGCAATCATTGTAATGGATGGTTTAGAATTACTGCCGACCATATTTCTTGGGTACTTATGAGTGATGATGCATTTGATGATGTCTAATTTCTTGGAGTGGGAAATCAATTTAGTCTAAACAGCGAAAGAAGAGTCATTTCTTAAATTCTGAAGTGGAGTAAGTAATCAAAAAAGAGGGCAGTTTCTTTTTCTTTTTTTTGTAGGATTTTCCCCCTCTTTTTCTGTGGGGTTTTCTCTACTGAACGGAGAGAACGGAGTGAGTGCTATGTGAAGACAGATGGATGTTTTTGATAGAAGAGGGTTTTCGTTTTCTCCTCCTTTTTCTCGCTGTCGTGTACACGGCAGTACTTGGAACGGGTTGCTACATTTGGCAATGTTATCACCCACAGGAAAGATTTTTTTTCACTATGATTTCCCAAAAAATAAGGGTAATTTTCTTCAAAAGAAAGTGCATTTTATGATTTTGTTTTTGGAATATCATTTTCTGAATATTTTTGAATGTGATCAGTAGCGCACACAAATATTTTTCAAGGGGGGAAGTCCATGGTCAAAAGTCCCCCAACTCGTATCATACCTCAAGGCAACACCAATTGATTCTTCTGGTTTTGTCGATTTTGTTCACAAAAAACAGTACAAAATAAATCATTTAATTTATAGTTAACATTAATTAAAAATAAATTGTTAATTACAAGTACTTAATTAAATTTTACGTTATACATACAGGATTATCATCAATCGAAAAAAACTCAAGAGCTTTGGGGGGTGTTCGGACCCCATGGACACCCTCTTGTGTACGCCACTGAATGTGATAGATATCTACGTGCAGTTTGCTTTTATTTGTAAAAATAAGTTCTGTGAAATAACTGGTTTTCTCAAAATTTATGAGAATGCTTATTATTTTTTTCCTAGTGGGCTACATTTTAGCAAATACTGATAAATAATTTTCTTACTGTCTTGGATGGATACCAATGCATTTGTGAAAACTTGGAGACAACAACTAAAAGAAAGTTTTCAGACACAGTCGTGAGAGGGTGGGGGGAAGACATCGAACGTATAATGAATGGAAAGATATAGATATCTAAGGAATATTTATTAAGACAATGGTTCCAAAAGAACTTTGACAAAGATGATAATTTTGTTGGATTGGAAGATGTCGACGGCAATTTTTGTGGATGATTGTTGCAACGTAACGAACGCAAAATTCGCTTTATGGATGACGAGATATATCTACCTACAGGGTGTCCGGGCTTAAGGTATCGAAAAGTGATGGCTTTAATGACGAAACTACCTAATGTAATAAACTTTTCATCCGTGAATTGGAAAAAACTTTTGGGATTTTTGGGTCTAGCACGATCGGCCGCACGTACGCGCATTATTCGGCTATAACAGACGATAAACTTGTTATACTAACTTCATTAATAAAGATGTAAATGCCACAACAAAAGGTGCAATGCGTACTTTGGTTAACGGAATTTAAATGAGTCACGCGTGTACAGCGACGTGTTCGAACAGAATGGAATGTCGTTGCTGGCTTGCCTAACAGACTTATCAGGACCCCTATCAAATGAATCACGCACACGATCAACAATGTCTTCTAACAAAAAGGATACTTGCCAGTTTGAGATACCAAAGTTTCCATCCCCTTTCAAGTTCTTTCCCTTGGGTCGATACATTTTGATGTCTGAGAATCGACATTCCATTCTGCTCGAACACGTTGCTGTACACTCATGACTGATTTAAATTACATTTATCAAAGTACGCATTGCACCTTTTGCTGTGGCGTAAGCATCTTTTGTAATGAAGTCAGTGTAACAATTTATCGTCTGCGATTGCCGAATAATGTGCGCACGTACGGCCGATAGGACTAGACCCAAAAAATCTCGGAGGGTTTTCCAATTCACGGATGAACAGTTTCTTACATTCTGATCAGTAGTTCTGTAATAATAAGCCATAAATTTTGGATACTTTAAGCCCGGACACCCTGTACATCAAATATGTCCAGTACGGTAATAGTACGGAAACGATATTCAACCATGTTAGGATAACAATGGAGGACAATAGCTCATTGCTGCACCCAGGGCTCGTAGGTCAGCATTTGTGCTTAAAATTTACATTTGCCTATCTTTAAGAACAGAGGTTTGCTGCTGACAGATAATCAAAAAGGGAAACAAGACAAAAGAGATTCTGAACCAGTACAAATTATGTATCCTAGCAATTTTAAGTACAGTTTGTAGATTCATAATGGTTCACAGATATCATGTAGATATCCTCTAAACGGCAATGTTACAGAATATTATGTTGCCATGGTAACCGAGTGGTCAAGGTCAGAAGCTCGTGGACGACGTCTCATGAATTTGAAGCTTGTTGCCATTAGACTTATCGACTAGAGTAGCTGATGCTCGTTAAATCTTGACTATGGTTCCCAATCTCAACACCAACTGTCTTCATGTATCTGTAGCTATATTCAATTCAACACACTTCTTCAGCGTAAAAAGTGTTCCAACATTTATTTCACATTCTGACTTAGCTATTTCGTGGGGAGTGGTATATTTGAGAACACAAATCAGTACTACTTGAAAAAGTTCTCAATCATTTGTTACTTAATTTTAGTTGTTTGAGTAGGGAAAAAATGGCATACTTACAAATCATTTCAATATTATGACAGCCCAGGATTATAAGCGAATATATGAGTTATAAATTAAGTTAATTCATTTCAACATTTTTGATTTTTTTTTTTGTTTGGAAATGTGTTCCCTGTTTCTGGTCCTTCCATAAAATTTGGCGAAGACTGTCTTAATAAAGCCAAGTCAAATAGTAACGAACCCCATCTACGAATCGCAGATACACATATAGAATTACAGCTGTGAGGTGGTATGATCCCCAAAAGGATTTCTTTTATTCATAGTGGTTCTTCATAACAAAAGAAAGCTATTACAGTTATTTAACATTTTTCGTGTAAGCACCAAGAGTCAACTCTTCCTTGACAAACTCCAGCTTTTTATTCCCTTGAAATTTTTACCATTTCTTGATTCCATCTTGATCACCTGTAGTTAACTTTGTTTAACTATTTCACACATGCCAATGTGTTTGCTGGTGTAAAAGTTGGAAGTCTCGTAAGGGATAAAGTGGAGGATAGGTAAATCAGGGAAGTCGTCGGAGTCTAAGCAATTACATCTTATAAACATCTAAATGGTAAAACTAGTCTTCCTATTGCTCCAAACATATTCCGAAAAGCATACCTGAGGAGTAAAATAAGATAGTCGTCCAGAAGGTAAGTTATATAGGCCTAGGCCTATCACCCTACACCATCATTACTCATTCAGTCCAAAGGCGGCAGTTGGTCGAGCCGGTTAATGCGATTTAAGTTATAAATATTTATTTGTTTCGGTTTTCTACGAGTGTTTGACAACGTATGCTATGCATTTTCTACTTTATAGAATTATTTGGGGGGGGGGGAGCTACATTTGTGTGGGACCCCAGGACCTACTTTTGCGTAAAGCCCAAGGGCCTCAAGAAGTCTTAAAACGTCCGTGACCAACACCTCCCCACAAAACCGTAGCTAGTGAAGAAGAGAAAGGCAGTTATGCCTTCTGACGCGGGCATTTTCATTTGATTAGCTATAATAATTGATGAGATTACGAGAGCAAAATAGTCCATCAGTTGTAAAACTAATCCAACGTTGAAGCACATGGAATTGTCTTATTTTTCCAAGCAAAGAGGACACCTTTTTAAGAAATCGGTCATGAAATATTGGCGATGTGTGGTTCACACACGCAATTTCACATTCAGACATAATGAAATGGTTCCAGCAATTCAAAGGAAGCCACACAATCTTGACAAATTCGGAAAGGTAAGTAAGATAAGTCGACCACAACAAACCTCGTGTTGTTCCTATTTTGAATTTACATGTCTTCCGCAATCAAGAAAGAATATCTGGGAGGACGAAACTCCTTCAACGATGGTCAGGTTAAGTCTACTTGATTCAGTTCAACGGAACATATTCGGAAACTAGGATTGGTGTGGAAATATACGTAATCGTTTCGGCTTGGTGGCTTAGAGATAGCGTACCCGTTCTTAAGTCCAAAATTGCGGGTTCGACCCCCGCTGGAATCGATTAATACGAAAATTGTAAGTACGCATGTATGTGATAAAATGGCACGTAAAAGATCTCTTGAGTATCAAATTGGCTCTGGAATTCTCGACAAAATTAAATCACGGCAATATTTTATCAATATTAATTTAAATTTGGTTGCGAAATCCGCCACTAGATGGTGCCACCATGAAATGGCTTTCCCATTCGGGGACTTTCTGTGTCTGCAAAGGCGAAGTTGTTAATATGCAGCCCATTTGGGGAAAATATTCGAGATGGGTAGTACATAAGTTAAGTAAGGAGAATTTGAATAATCATGTCATTATAAGCACACATCATTGCTTGCACGGAACAAAGTTGAACCTTCTTGGACCGGATGGTAACTAGGGATAAGAACTGGATTACTTATAAAAAGGAAAAGAGGTTGAATCTGAGTAAGAAAAAGTTGTCGATACAGTGGGACATTCAAAGATTAATACATTTTGAGCTCTTGAAATCGAAAGAAAAGCTAAATTCAGAGAGGTACTGTCAGCAATGGGATAATTTAAAAAACAGCACTCCAAGAAAAGGGAACGGCGATGTTCATTTGGAAGGACTTCATACTATCCCACGCTGCTCTGGTAACTCGTCTGGAACTCCCAGAGATAGGCTGGGAAATTCCCTCGCATCCACAATACTACCCCGACCTAACACCTTCCGATTATCACTTGTTTCTGTCCTTTCAAAAAATTTTGCAGGGCAAAAAAATTCAAAAACGAAGAAGATATCTGTTTCATCTTACAGTTCACAGATGGCGCGCTGAGCATTCCGTTTAATATTCTTTTTAGTAAATAAACAGCGTGTGTTCAAACTCTTTGGGGTGTGGCCGTCCTTTGTTATCGAGATTCAATTTCTTTTCAGACAAGTTCATTTTTCAAGCAATAAGTAACTTATTACAGGTAAAAGAAAGGATGGCGTTTTCTCTTCGAGTTTAAAAAACAAGTCAGGTAAGAAAATTTCGAACCATTCCTAATTCGACCAATCTGTCAAGTACTGGTTCAGTTTCCCGCCTGTAGGGATAAAAGTATTTTTTAACAATGGGACATTCAAATTGTCATCAGTTATTGCAATTGTTGCCAATGCCACCTGGCTGACGTAGTCAGATCGAGGCCCGCAAAATTCATCACGGCAAAGGCCTAGATTGTAAGCCTGTCGTTAGCTATAGCTCTGAGTACCATACAGGCGATAGTACGATTTGGCGTGTTTCCTCACCAATTTCGAGGGAGAAATCCCTGGGGATGGTCACACCTCTCTTCCCCTTCCACCAACCTCACAAGAGAACTTACAGATCGAAGGCTGTTTAGAGTATCCCCATGCTACGAAGGCACATACATTTACAAACATCCATGCCTTCTCCGGGATTCGAACCCAAGCGAACGGCACTGCAGTCAGCGTCGCTAACCACTACACCGGATGGGCTGCAAAAAGTCATCATTAATGATGGCATTTTTATTATTCAATACAATTTATTCAATTTAAGAAAACTTTATTATTTTGTTTTATTTTAACAATGGACAAAACTTTCCGGTAGACGTAATAGAATTGCAGTGCACTACGAGTACTTTTTAACAAATATACTGAACATCGTGCTTAATTCAAAATGATTTATCTCAAAAAGTATGCTCATTAAGATAATGAAAACACGATGTCCACCATGCTGCACCACTTAGAACAGTTTTTTCATGTTTTAAATATTACATAATTTGGTTTTTGAATTTATATGAATGGATTATTAGAAATAATAAATTTTGATTCATGTATTGAATCAATTATTATTTTTAATGAAAATCAATATATTATTTTTATCGTTTTGGAGTAAACTAAAGCATGCTAATCATTCATGGTTTATACGTGAGTACAACATTTTTTTTTTTAAAGTCATGGTTTTCGGTTAACACATGTCGAACTGTTCAACCGATCTGATTTTATTTCGTGGGAATACCGTCTCACTAAGGGTACGTATAACAATCTAATGGAATGATGATGTGTTACCGATAATAAAACGTTATCGTTATTAGGAAAATACATCATTATTTTGAATTACAATCAAATATCTTACGACTGCACCTCGTTCGTCAAAATTTTCTCATCAGATTTCACGAGGAAATTGAGATCCATTTAAATTCCAGTTAAACAACCCTATTCGTTATATTTTAGCCACGTGTCAGTCTTTCGAGGAATCGGGGTCTGAACTTTAAATCCTTCTAAACCAAGGGAGGCCAACCCAAATGACCTTGTGGGCCTCTTCGGAAAAGCATTATAATCCTGCGGGCCGCAAA
The DNA here is from genome assembly GCA_019973975.1 of Trichonephila clavata. Lineage (NCBI taxonomy): Eukaryota > Metazoa > Arthropoda > Arachnida > Araneae > Nephilidae > Trichonephila > Trichonephila clavata. Next base: position 26,090 of record BMAO01023383.1, on the reverse strand, counting down.
TAAAAAAATATCTTTTTTTCAGATTTGGACTCACAACAGACATTTATTGGGGTGAAAATTTAAAACAAAGGAATTATTAATATTGTTTTCATTATTTTTCACATATATAAACATAGCCAATACAGTAATAATAACACTATGATCAAATAATGTTTAATTTATTTAATTAGTGAGATATTTGTTTCTCAACTTGTAATGATGGTTGGCTTCCCTCAGCCATCAGTGTACGGGAGTTAGAAAGAAAACTAGCCATAATTAAAACAGCACAATTTATTTACAATTCTCAACAACGACGGATATTCAGTAACCCAAGTTAAGAAATGCACCAATTGATAAATATGGGAGCAATAACGAAGTAAACGAGATAATTGGAGATATAATAATAAATCGGATCACTTACACTTAGCACGTCCAGGCAATACACCTTCTTATATTTGAAGGTAATATCTAATCCAAACCAACCGAATCCAATTTAAGGACTAATTGACCAAATCGTCAATCTTAATATTAATCAAATATTCTAGGAAGTGCTCTCGTCTAGCTTTACGTTATCTTATGTTAATCTTCAAGCTATCCTTTAGCTTCTAACCTCTCTCTTCTCGAACCCGAAAGCTAATACTTAAATACATGACATAATTTATATATATCGCTTCTTCTTCTTCGGGAGGAAATTTTCAGTTAAATAATATTTAAAGAAAGTAATTCCCCAAGAGGATTATTAGGAAAAACGCGGAAAGATCCATTATAAACTCATTCGCTTATTTTTTGCAAGTCCATCTCAATGCGTGTGTTTGTACAACGTAATAAATGTTGCAGATTTTTGTCCATTAAGTCTGAACGCGATTTATGTTTAATAAATTTCATTTTCGAAAGATAAAAAAGAACACGATTCGCAGGCATAATTTGATCTAAAAGCGCTCACAACTTTTGTCCTAGATCTTTCAAATCGGAAATTTTTTGAAATGTTGCAATGCAATACTGCCAACTTCTAACTTTGTTGTTTCTTATGATTCCTGATTTCGACTGCATCAGACCCAGGCCCACGAAATTTATCATGGCAAGAGGCTAGATGTACGCCTGTCGTTGGCCGTAGCCTTGAGCACCATACAGGTGGCAGCACAATTTAGCTCGGTTGCACTCCAATTTTGAGAGAAAACCCCCTGGTGGTGTTAGACGACATCCAAGCTGGCACCTTCCTCTTCGAACTTTCATACCACGGCAATAGGAGGGCTTTGTACTTCGACTGGCAGGTCTTCAGTGGTATTAGCACTCGTACCTGCCACTCGACATGCTAGCCACAAGTTCTTGACCATGATCACTCAGGTACCGGGTCCTTAAATACGGTTAAAACATCATTCAATTTATATTTTGAAGAATTGTACTCTGTCGTGGAAAGGAAGTGTCCGAGCGAAAGAAGGGTCAAATTATTGGCCTGCATCAAGAGTAGAAATTCTTCCACAGGATATCACTACCTCACTTTAAAGTGCATTATTAAGTCTAAGACTTAAAAAGATGTAAATGAATAAACTCGAAAATGTAAATCGAAAACTATTCCTAAGATGGATTCTAGAATGTACAAATATCTTCAGTGAAAGGAGAAAAACATCCCCACTTGCTCAATGAGGAGAGAACTGAAAGGAATGGAGTTAAAGAGTTGTAGCGTAACGAGGAAATTTTTTATTTACTGCGGCTTTTAAAAAAAGATATAGGAATTTTTCAAAGAACATACATAAACACGAAATTCATCATGGCAAGGGGCTAGCTGTACGTCTGACGTTGGCCTTAGCCTTGAGCACCATTCAGGTGACAGTACAATTTAGTTCGGTTCCACCCCAATTTTGAGGGAGAACACACTGGGGGATGGTCAGGGGCCTCCCATCTCTCTTCCTCGTCCATCAATCTCACGAGAAGACTAGTGGCTCGACGGCCATTTAGAGTACCCTCATGCCGAAAAGGCACTATACATTTACAAACATCCATGCTTTCTCCGGGATTCGAACCCAGGCCCTACGGCACAGCAGTCAGCGCCGCTAACCACTATATCGGATGGGAGACTCTAAGTTTGTATAAAAACAGAAGCCACGTGATGAAATAGAAACAGTTGTGGAACTTATTTGTTACAAAATACTACACTAAAAACAAAAATACTGAGCAAAAAAATCGTTTTATGTAAAGTTTAAATGAATCTCGCTGACTGCAAAATTATTCAGGGTGAACCACCTCTGCTCTAAACGTTAAAGAAAAGGACTAAAAGAATCTCAGGCACAAAAAGGCAAATACGAACAACGCACTTTAGATAAGTAAGGGCTACCTAGGAGGATAATACCCCCCAAAAGATCGTGAGCTTTACGTTCTGTGATATTAAAATGGAATACCATAGTTGAGTACTATTTATACTAAAAAAAATATTACCATGGTTCGAGTTTGAAAGTAACTCCCATTATTCTGTCTTTACATTATAAACTGAGCTATTTTGAGAACTAAAATGAACTGGACCATTAAATAATCTCGTGGTGTGACGTAGAAATTTGAAAAAAAAGCACTAACTCAGCAGCCAAGCCTTCATGTAAATCTAGAACGGCATTACTTTAGAACAAACCAAATCCCATTATCAAAACTCAGTCGATTTGATTTTAATTTACGTAGCCCTACAAAGTAACATCAGGGCTGGTGGTGACGGATCTCGTAATTTTGGACCAGGGGTCAAGTTACGAGGACGACACCTGAGCTTCCACCTCTCTCCAAACTTCCACATAACGCAAACAGGAAGGGCTTACCTAAATTCATACCAAACTCCATCTAAATTTACCAACTGTGAGACTTATTATAATGTAATGCTTATGTTAGAGGTTTTAGAACTATACTTTTAGTTAAATGATTCGAGAGGAATCAATTGTTCAAAGAAAATTTCCGAAAACATTTTACTTTTTTGATTTAACGCTTTTTTTCAGAATTTAATAATACATCGTTTAAAAACCCTCTCGTACACGGAAAAAAGTAGCAGAAATTTGAAAGAGACGTCAAGAAACTTAAATTACGAGGGCAATTCGGAAAGTAACCTCCGAATCGCTGTAAAAAACAAACTAGGACGGGGGGGGGGGAGTTTATTTACATATCAAAGGTACAACTCTCCTTCTATTTTTCAACATTGTCTCCCCCATTATTCAAGCATTTGTCGTACTATTTTACCAATTCCTTCTGTATAAAAAGCGGCCGCCAGCAAATTAAACCAATGTGTCACAGCGTTTTTAATTTCCTCATCGACAGCGAAATGCTTGCCCCCAAGCCACTTCATTGCAGTGATTAGTTGGTAATCGGATGAGATCAGCACTCACTACAGACAGCGTTTCACTTCGTGATTCCTCACGAATATTTGTTCTTTCGTCTTTGAAAAAGTGTATCCATTGACGCACTACACCTTCACTCAAAATGCTTGGCCCGTATACGGCACACAATTCAAGATGGATATCCGCTGCTGACAGTTTTTTTTGGCCCAAAGAAATCTTATCACCCCTCGTACCTCACATTTCACGGGATTTTCTATGGTAGCACACATTTAGTCACGTTATAACTAGCAAATTCTTGGCCCTGTGACAATCTCATTCACCAGCTGGAAACTTACTAAATCAGAGATTGCTCGTGCATTCGATTGAGGGCGCTCCGAACTGTACTTCCAGTGCCAAGCCCAAACAGCAGTTAGTTTCCGAATTGCCCTCGTATATAATCTGGGTGTTTTCTATTTTTGAGTATGTGTATAATATTGCCATGACTTGCAATTTCAATATATATAATAGATAACATCAGAAAAAAACTTAATCTCCTTTACAAAGTATCCTAGGATAAAATAATCATTCGGAAAAGATAGCATGATATAACAGCAGTCATTTCTCAACAAATAGTAAAGATTTTAATCAATACATTAAATTCAAAATTATTTTCATAAAGCACAAATTGCTTCTAATATATTTCTAAGTATACAAATAATCATTTTAATAAGAATTATCTAAATTTACATTAAACTCATTACAAGCGTTTAATTAAAATTAGATATTATGAAATGACTAAGAGACTAGCAAAATATAATGTAAATTTATTGCAGAGGAAGGATTTTCGCTTGTTATATAAAATTTAATAAACGGAATTTTATATAAAAGAGAATCAGACTTTACTTTAATGACATGGATGGAGAACTGCCTTTTAGGTAAAATTAATATGAAGATAATTCTCGAATTTTATGAGTCAGATTTAATAAAATGCTTATAATTTGTAAATTAGTTTTATGTACATTGTTGATTGATTGACTGATTGCTAATTAAAATCACACTTAAAAGCTATACCAAGGACTTCACTACACCACTCCAACCTGTAGACCAGAGGTTCCAAACTTTTTGCTTCATAGACCTCTCGCTATGTTTTTTGTTCTTGTTGTTTGTTTTGGGTGAATCCCTGCTTACCTCTAATATTGAATGTTTGTAAATTATCAACTTAAATGTCTTTTTGACAGCTGATGTAGAGCCAATTACTTTAAAAGAACTTAAATTTCCAACTGTAGTGAAGTATAGTGTTTAAAAGTGAAGAAACACATGTTAATTAATTAAATTAAAATTTAAGTGTTGCATAGAATAACTGAGCAACAAACAAATTATTTAATGGGACAGAAAAATCGAGTGCTTCAATATTATGTTTTCAACCTTTGGCCTCAATCTTGTCAGGTTTAACCTTAAATCTCCTCGGTTAGTAGTGTCCATTATTTTTATTTTTTTATTTTTGAGATTGGAAACCCCGCGCTGAAACTCTTTTCACCAGGATAAGCAATTAAAAACTTTCTCACGATATTCCATAATTCGGGACAAATAAAATCTTTTTAAAGCCAAAATTACTGACATCCATTTCTAAACTTTACTTTAAGATCTCTGATAGTGCCTATTCCGATCAGTTCTTATTGTAATAAAACATTTTTTTTCTATGTGACCCAATGAATTCATTGCCTATTGTGGTATTAGCATAGTAAAAACATTCTTAAACCTAGTTTCCAAATCTGAATAAAGGGCATTTAAATGTTGAACGTAGGGTTGAAACGTCATTTTCATGGCAGATTGTCTGTGGTCAATTGAAAAACTGGGAAAATTCGCGGAGTCCGATATTAAATTCCTTTAATTTAACTCTGGCAAGATCCGCTGAAATGACGGGGCAACTTAACTCAGCTTAACAATTTAACAAATTAACTTAACTCAGTGGCGCAACAGCCCATGAGGGTCACGGCCTACTGTGCCCATATCAGTATACATGACCTTGGTCCATGAGATGCATGAGCAGATATTCCGATCAGGTGTCAGTCTGAAGTGATATCCCCAGTATTAAGCTCCCAAGCAAGCTTGGTACTCATTTATCGACAAAGAAGGAATGAAAGGTTGACTCAACCTTGTCCAGCCCGGGGTTTGAACCTTAGACCTGTGGTGTGGAAGCGCGATGCACTACCACTCAGCCACTTGGCAACTGCAAATTAATCTCACTAAATTTAGTAAATTAATCTGTTAAATAAATAAAATCTAGTTTCCATTTGATTAAATTTTTTTTTTAAAATTCAAGTCACGATCTAGTTTAGTGAGAGCTACTTTCACACTAGCCCATTTGCACCTCATGGACCCCCAAATTATTTTTCGTTGATTTTGACCCCTTAAAAGTTGCCATAAACCCCTGGGGGTTGTTGTAGACCACTTTGGGGACCACTGCTGTAGACTTTAAGCATCGACAGATTTCACGTGGATCAACTCTTTTACTGGGTATGTCTTTAATTGAACCAATGCTTGAATCAATAGAGTAACGTCTTCGAACCGACCAAATAATGCACTGGTGGACAGTAGCGTAACGAAGAATGTAAGCCCCCCCCCACCGCAAATTCAGGTTTTGGGCCCAAAACCCGATCTTACAAAGGGCGTCAGTCAGGCTTTGGGGTTCTTAGAACCCTGCGCTCCCCCCGCAATATGGGGGTGCGGGAGTGTACGTTGACGTCTCTGTTGAGGCATGTATTAATATGATGTTGCCCCCTTCTTTTGTATCTTCGACAGCCTGCACACGTCTGAGGATACTTTTCATTAGTTTTTCAAAGATGGTCACAGGAGTTGACTATATATCACAGCCACAGTTAATGTTAGCAGTCAGGATGATCAATTTGGGTGGCTTTGTTATTTGCACTTTAACTCGTCCCAAAGATATTATATGGGATTTAAATCAAGACTCTGAGAAAACCAGTCCAGTTTTGGAACACCCATTTCGTAAAATCACGTCTGCGCGCAGCCATGGATGTGTGAATTGAATAGTTGTCCTGTTGGATGAGAAATGGGCTTTACCGACATATTGCCATACAAATGGGAGATCAGCATTGTCCAGAATGTCCACATACATCTCAGAGTTCATGCTTCCAACAACAAGAACTATGGGACTCAGGACAAACGAAGAAAAACACTTTCACATACCATGATGCTGCCACTACCAAGCTTTACAGTCGGCACAATGCAGTCATTTAAGAAGCTCTCGCCTGGCACCCGCAAAACCCAGTTCCATCGAACTGCCAGATTATAAAGCGAGATTCATAGAACTCGAACATTCCAAAGAACATTTTACCACGTGTCCACATTCTAATGACGACGAGCTTTGCACCATTACAATCGACGCTTCGCACTCTGGGGAGGGATGTTAGGCTTGTGAGTGGTTACACGACCATGGAATCCCAGGTTTTTTTTTTATCTTTCCATATACAATCCTGCTGCTATTACTTACTTCTGGTGAATTTTTTGGAACTCCGAGGGATTTTTACCAACGAGGATTTTCCTATGTTTTGTTTCACTAACCTTTTCAGAGCTCTACGGTTGTGTTCACTCCCTTTTTACGGCCTGCCACTCTGTTTTTTTGTAGCGCCACTTTCTCATCGCTTCCACTTCACAATTACGTTACTCAAAGTAAATTTTGAGTTTTGTAGAATGTCCGAATTTTTACGAACTTATTTCCCATAAAGATGGTACTCCACAATAATGCCACGATCAAAGTCACTGACTTCTCATGTGGCATTCCATTGTTATGCATTATAAAAGACAAGTCCATGAACAATGGCTTAACATGAATCAATAATATTTTCCGATTTAAACATGTGCACACCAGGAACAAGTCTGTGTGTCAATCCTGTTCGGGAGTACATCATGTTCAAATCGTGGAGGGCATTAAAAAGAAAGTTTAGCAACATTTCTATAAATCAGCGATTTTTAATTACTAAGTAATAAAAAGTGGGTATCAGATTTTAAAAAGAAGAAGAAATAAATTTGTAACTCATTCGATTCGTCTATCTAACAAAGAAACAGCTTATCACCCCCAGGGTTTCACAATCGTTGGGAAGCATCGTTTACCCCGGAGTTTAATCAGAGTTTAAGGCATCGAGGCATCAACCAGTCTTTTGCATGTAATTACAAAACAAATAAACTGAAAAGCATTAAATTTGGACCGGGGAGAATATCGCTTGAAAATCAGTTATTTAATAAATTTTTCGTAATTTAAAACATCAACTATGGTTTTACAAAAGAAGAACTTTTTTTACAAAAGTATGTTGTTTGATGGAAAAAAAAATTAATTCCTGTGAAAAAAAATTTAATTAATGGGTTTTATAATTTGTTATGTAAGTAATGCAATGGTTGAACTTCTCTTGAGTGCAATTATTTAGCATTTTGCTTTGTCGAAGTGTATGCTCTTTTTATTTTAAGCACCTTTATTCATTTTATAGATTATTTTCCAAGAGCTTAAATTAGTCTTGATAGTGAGGTTCAATGCAATGATTCCCAAAGTGGTCTATATAGACCCCAGGGGTCTATGACAGCATACAAGGGGTCCACGTCAGTGAAAAAATGATTTGGAGGTGCATGATTTGTAAATGGGGGTCTACGATAGTGACTCTCATTAAACCAGATCATGACTTTAATTTTAAAAGAAAATTTAATCAAGTGGAAACCAGATTTACCGGTTTAATAGATTTATTTACTAAATTTAATGAAATTAATTTGCAGTTACAAGGACAATCATTTCGGCGTTCCTTGCCATAATTAAGCCAAGGAGTATAATGTTGGACCGTCCCGAATTTTTTCCTAGTTTCTCAATTTTTCGAACACAATCTGCCAGGAAAAGGAAGTTTTAACCTACTTTCAACACTTAAATTCCCTTTTTTCAGATTTTGAAACGAGGTTTGAGAATGCCTTGACTATACATATGGTAAAACTACAGTAGACAATTAATTAAAAAGGTCACATTGGAAGAAAAACAAGATATTAATCATTGGCATGGCCAAGTAATTTCAGCGCGTTTTTCACATGGTGTATTTTACAATAATGCAACTGATGAACTTTTTACTAACAGAAAGTAGTGTACTATACTTAAAAATAATAATAATAAAAAAAATTTAAATTTTTTTTTAATTATTAAATTTAAATATGATTCGGCTCATCTAGGGCACAAATGCGACCCAATGCCGAAAACCCGAGGTCAATCGGTTAATTATTGGCTGAGAAAAAGGTACGACAAAATATGGAACGAAGACGAAGACGAAATTTGCGTCCTAATAGCGCTTTTTTTACACTACGTGAAAAGCGCACTAACAAACAACATATTACAAGAGGAACTGGTCGAAATAGGCACTAGGAAGATCTTTAAGTAAAATTTAGAAACGGATATCAGCAATTTTAGAAGCACCAGAATGGACGAAGCTCCAGATTCATCTCTCCTATTAAAAGCATTTGTTTTTGTTGCTCTGTTACTTTATGTAAGTTATTTTAAGTACTAATTGAATTTTAATTTAATTAACATGTGTCTTAAGTTTTAAACACTGTACTTCACTACAGTTAGAAATTTAAATATTTTGAAATAAGTATAGCTCTATACCAGCTGTCAAAAAACATTTAAGTTGATAAATTTGTAAAAATTCTTTATTAGATAAATAAGGGTCTACGCAAAACCGAAAAACATGGCAAGGGGTCGATGAGACAAAAAAATTTGGGAACCTCTGTTCTACTGTAACTACACGTTATCCAACACAATATGTGCACATTTTAAAAAATTTCGAGAGCTGGAGCAAGTCATCAAAATAAAAGCTAATTGAAATTTTATTTGCCACAAAAATACGGAACTCCAGTTCCAGATCTTGAGATTTCAGAGCATCCATCTCATTTTGGCATCAAAATAACTGCACTTAACTATCTCCCCTTGTCTAGGGCTGGCAACCCTTTGGAAGGGGAAGGTGCCCGATGAAAACAATTGTAACTCGAGGAGAATGGAGGCGGGAGGAACCATTTATCAAATTCCTTTGCCTCCTCAATTTTTTTTCTCTCTCTCTCTATCCCTTGCGTGTAATGGGCAGTCTGACGTCATTGTCGACCGCTTGTTCTGACCCCACAGACTCATAAATCTCCCGTGAAAATCCATCCCCAGCCGCCCCCTAAGAAACGGGAATATAACTGTGATTTGTCCATTCCAACGCTTGAAATTCGCTGTCAATCACATAAAGATGCGACCATTGGAAAAAAAGAAGACATTTGCATCACGCATTTTGAGATTGTAGAAGGGGTGGGGAGAACTTCCCTAGTTACACATTGAATATTTTGAACTACAAAACATCAAGCGATAGATTTTTAAGCGTTTCTGTCAATTCTGGTGGTGATTTTCTTGTTGACAGGCACATCTCCTCCTCCCTCAAAAATCGTTGTAACGCTTCATCAATAATTTTCGAATAGCGATATGCATACTTCTAAGGTATATTTTCATAATTATATCTTAAATATATAAAAAATTATGTTTATTATAGGTATATAAAAATTATTTTATTATAGATATATAAAAATTATTTCATTATAGATATATAATATAAAAACTTTTTCCATATGCAAGGGTCCTCCTCCCCGCCCAAAATTTTGAAGAGTTATAGTAAAGACAAACATAGGATAACGCGTAGGATAGGAAGAATAATAGGATAACATGAAGAATAGGAAGAATAATAGGATAACATGAAGAATAGGATAACATGAAGGATAAGAAGAATAGGATAACACGAAGGATAGGAAGAATAGGATAACACGTATAGATTAGGTTTTCAGATAAGAGCAGATTGCATTTTATTACTTAAGAAACACTCATGATAAATTTCAGTCACTGGATAATCTTTTTGTTTCTTAATTGGACTACTTGATTTAAATGACAAATAACACAATTCATGAATAAATGTCCGTTTTAATATAGTCAAAGTGTTTTTAAAACTTGGAAATTGCTTAAAATTTATCTTTTTTGTGTTCGATATTTAAATCAAATTCCTCCCTGCCAAATAAATCAAAACAAATGATTATATTAATTCAACTGTAAATATTAAATTTCTTTCTGATATTAGTGCAACAAGGGTACTATCTCATTAGAATTATTTTATGCATTTTTGGCGTTTAATCTAATACGAATCATCGCTATTGGCTAGCACTTCAAACATTGTTAAACAATGAAAAGATGAAGATGTAAATATGGATCTCGTTCCCCATTTAAACATCACCGAAAAGATAGTTCTCTAGTAGAATATATGTTTGATTTTTTTTTACTACTCATTTCTTACCCAATCTGGAATAAAACTCGAAACTTTTCAGTGCATCGAATGGCAACATTACTAATCAGGATAATTAAATTCCATTTTCTTCAACAGAAATAGTTTATACAGAAGTTGTTAGGTTTTATTTCTTGATTTTTAACCAATAAATTGCTACTGGCGTATATATCCGTCTCACTACGTATTTTAAGTGTCTTGGCCGTATATATACGTCTTTCCGAAATTTGATTATTTTCTTTGCACTGCTATCATTTCAACTATTTCGAACGCAATAAAATGACCTTAATAGTGTTTATGAAGGATTTATTTATTTCAGAGAAAAATTTACTCATTTGTGTATTTTGCTTTCCTTTCAAAACACCGCACACGCACGCTAATGTGAAAAGCGGTGGCAGTGGGGAGCGAATCGCATAACTTTTAATCGGCAGTTAAGGAGTTAATTGGTCAAATGGCTGTTATAAAAGTAGTAAATAAAAAATATCAACGATATTAAATGCGAAGAATTTCACTTTTATATTCCATTGTTGATCGTATGATAAATACGGCAAGTTTCTTCTGCTTTAGAACTGTAACTAATTTTTCATTCCGAAAAAGCAAAGAAAAATCCCAATAATAGCATAATCCAAACGTAATCCAAAACCGAGTAAGCACTGGAACTGAAATATTTACCCTCTTTTTCTAAAACAAAACTTTTGTATGGGATTTTTGTTGGAATTTTATATACGGGAACCGCGAGACGCGTGTAAAAGATACGCATCTGTTTATAAACGAATATTTCTCTCTTTTTCTATCCGTTTGTGAAACACCAATTAGACAAAAGTTGCGGGCACATTATAAAAATTCCCCTCCGCATTTTAAAAGGGAAAACTTTGTTCGAAATTCCATTTTAAAGCAAACAAACTACTACTACTTCTACTATGCATACACATACACAGACGGTGATAGATATTTTTTTCTCCTCTCTCTCTCTAAAACCCGCCTTGGAAAACTGTGGACACAATTTTAAAAATGAACCCCTTTCGCGATCTTACCCAATTGCATATTCAGAAACCCTATAACCCTTTCTGTTAATGAGTTCCAAGTTATTAATTAGCCGGGGTGGCAGAATCTAATTAGTTGGAATTTTATTTCTTGGGCATCCCTTCCCCCCATTTCTCGTCTCCCCCCTCAACGATATTGCGAAGGGGGGGGGGAGAAGGATAGATGAAGGAGGGATGCAGCAAAAGATTGGATTTCCGCGTACTGGATGTTTTTTCGTTCCTAAAACAACCAATTCATTAGAAGGAAAATTCGGGCCTCGCGTTTTGGAGTCGAACAGAACTCTCTTTCGTTCTCCCCTTGTTAGCTTTTCTGGATCGGGAAAAATACATAAATGGCTTCCCCTCGACGTGCTTGATGAATTAAGTAAGCCCCCCCCCTCGCCATCATGCCTTTGTCTGCGGTAGTGATGAATTTGTGGAAAGAATAAGCAACAAGCTGCATTGAATCTATAAATATCTTTGCATAAACGTTAGTCAGGCTTTTTTTCCCCTACAGTTTCCTTAGCAACATGATTCTTATTGTGGTAAAAGTACAGTTATTATTCTATTAAATAAAGGGCGGTATTTTATTCAAAATGAGTACACTGAGAGAGAAAAACTTCTTGGTGAAAATTCTAGTTTAGCTGCTGAGGGGAGTGCGTACACAAGGGTCGTATTTGAGGGGGGGGGAGCTTTCTCCCCCTAGAACAACATATTTTTAATATTTGTCATACAGATAACGCCTTGGTGCTTTCGTCTACGCTTTTTTTAAAAATGTAATCCATCCGTAAAAGGGTTCTACCAATGTTATGAGCCCTTGGCGGCTAAAAAAATGGGTGCCAAATTGGGCTCGTTTTCCTGTTTTATAGTCTCAAGCTTGGGCTTAATAAATGCAATACTCATGATACTCCCATCGAATGGCAGTAAAAATTTTTTTCGCTAAAATAGAGGTAAATAAGGGAAGGGAAAAATACATCCAATCAAATTAACCTACCACCCTTGTTCTAATAAACGTAAAACTTCAGTTGTGTTAATGGAGACACTCTTTCCTTTTTTTTAAAAAAAAAATACTGATGTTATACACAAGTTCTTTGTTTCGGTAAGTTATGAGTTCGAGTTTTTTATGCCCCCCCCCCTCCTTAGATTCATATGCGATGATGAGGATATTACTGAGGATATGAAATAATACAATAAATCATTCCATTTTGTGAAGCCGATGAACCCAAACTCCTCAAAAACCAATGAAATTAGCTTCTAAAAATTGTTTTGTATTTGATTATTGTTTCTATCGAAAAATTCAAGTTACCTTTAAAATATATCATTGAATTTTATTATCAGCAAGGAAACCAGGGTAAGAACAACCGTTCTTCTGAAAAGGTAAGAACAACCTGCTCTTTTGAAAGGGTAAGAACAACCTGTTCTTTTGAAAGGATGAAAACAACCTGCTCTTTTGAAAGGGTAAGAGCAACCTCTTCTTTTGGTCCTCACATAAAATTTCTCGCAATGTTCTTTCTCCTGTGAACCAATTCCTTACCCAAGAAACCGCTTCTCTGTTCTTTTTACCTCACAATCTGTTCATCCGTTTATCTGTTATTTACGCCTAGAAGTCAGTTCACTTGTTCGTTATGCTTCATAACTTGTTCAGAGATGTTTCTTTTTATGCTTTCGTTCTTTTAGTGATATGTACTGTAAACTTTTTTTAGAGATATTTAACATTTCTAAAGTAGATATTGCAGTTTTATGAAGCAAAATAACTATTTACTGTTTTCCTATTAACATTATGAAATTTTATAATCCATTCAGACACTCCGTCGGAAAATTCACTTGAGATTTAAAGGTAGAAAACCTGGAATCGATCCAAATTCACACACGTTATCCATCACATATGTACTCAAATTGATGTAACTTCTAGCATTCTTGACGAATCCTGTAATTTTAATCCCTGATTTACGAGAGAAGAATGAAAATTTGAATGGTAATACAATTTTCTGACACGATATAAGCTTATACAGAAAAAAGACATTGAATCTGCAATCCTCTACCCACATGGTATGGAAATCGCAAGAGTGGATGAGACAATGCAATACCAACTCGCTACCATAGAATTTCGAAATTTTTGAGAGTGAAATACTAAGACAATTAACATAACACGTACACACGCTATGGATATATATCTAGGAAACAACCTGCTCTATTTTACGGAATCATTTTCTTGAGTTTGTGACCATTTAAATGTTTTATGAAACGAATGGTTGACAGAATCGTGTTTTTTCTTCTGCTGGATAACCATTGCGATGCACTCAACTTAGGCAATCTTAGTGCCATAACCTGGAGCTGACAAGGAAATTATACCTCAGATGTTCTCGAATTTTTTTGATAAGTTGTCCGGCATCAGATATTGACCAAGTATTTACACTACTGGCTGTTAAAATTGCCACGCCAAGAAGGCGATATGCTACACACATGAATTTTACATGACAGGAAGAAGAGACTGTGATATCCAAATTAGTAGCTTTTCAACACATTAATTCAAAACAAGTACCGGTAAAGACATCTTTAATGAAGAAATTGTACTGCAGGATTCTTATACTTTTGCCTGGGGAAAAGTTGCTGCGATATGCCGAGTAAAAAAAAAATTACTTACCAACACGTTCTTAACACTGATACTGGTCAGTTTGTAGTTTACTAGATGTGTGGTTTATCGTAGCGCCGTATTGCTGCTCGCGGATTCAGGATAGTCAGACAGGATACGATGCTGAATCTCAAAAGCCCGTTATCATAAATAGCCAAAGAAGACAAACATGTTATGTGCATATCCTTAATGGATAGTACAGCTACGTAAGGAGCCTTAAATCGTACAACGAGTGCCTGTACGAACAATTTGATGACGTTTGCAGCAGCATAGACTGTCAGGTGCTAGATCATAGCTTCGGCTGCCTTTGACAGACAGAAGTGTCTTCAATAATATGATCAACGATGAATTTGGATGAATTAATGGTGTGATGTCACCTTTCAGATGAATCCAGGTTCTGTTTATAGCATCAGGATTATCGCATCTGCGTTTGTTGGCATTTGCCAGTATGCGTTTGACATCGACATATAAGCCTCTCATTTGAAGTGATGGTATGGAGTGCCATTATATACACCTCTCGGGAACCTCTTGCTTGCACATTGAACAGTACCACCGTTACATTTCTGATGTGTTAAGACACGTGGCTCTACCCTTTCTTCGAGTCCTGCAAAATGCTACATTTTCAACAGGATAATGTTGCCGTTATTGTATAGGCCTTCCTTGATACAAAAAATGTTGGGCTGCTGGCATGGCCAGAACGTTTTTTAGATCCCTCACCAATGGAAGACGTCTGGTCAATGGTGGACTGGCTCGACACCATACGCCAATCACCACAGTCGATGAACTGTAACATTGTGTTGAAGTTACATGGGCTGCTGTATATGCCATCCAAACTCTGTTTTACTCAAAGCTCCGGTGTATTGCTGTCAGAGCTCATTCTTCTGGGAATTGATTTCTCAGGATCTATGCTCTTAAACTTCTTTAAAATTTAATCACTTGTTATTTCCGGCATAGTATGCAGTTGTCCTTTGAAAATATCATTATGTAAATATATAGTTTGCGTTTTTTTAGTGGAGTAGTAATGACCACAGTAGAGTATATTGTCTTTAAAGAAGGTAAAAATATGAAATGCCTACTCAAAAATGTTTATCGAAAATGTCATAGCTTGCAAACGATGCTTATAGAAACATTAAAGACGTTGAATAATCATACAGTTAAGAAAATATAACGAAAGCTTAAGCAATCTTTCAAGATAGTATTTTAAGCTTACGCGAGTTCTTTGATTTTTTTATAATGAAAAAGATAAACTTTTTTTATTACTTCTTGCGCAAAACATTGAATTTTATCAATTTCGTAAGCTATTTATAAACTTCATGTTACATTCATAATCCTTTTTGCCTGTCATCTACGAGGGCTCTTCATTATGCACCAGACTGGAAATTAGTTCTTTTCATTATTGTTTTTAAGCGATTTGTCGAAAGACACCTTTTTTAGGAAACTTAAATTTTTTTTAATGGTCTGAAGTATTTTAGTTTCTGAATCACTAACTAAGCGTATTAACCATTTCTCTTTATCGTTATCTGATAATTTTCTGACTTTATAATTTGATTTGGAGTATCTTTGTTTTTTGGCGACCCCCCTCCCCAATAGCGCAAATTTTATTCATCATTAATGGGTGTGTGCACGCACGCGTAACGTTTTTACTGGAATCAACATGTTACTGGGTTATCTTTATCCGGTTTCAGTCATTTAATAGATTGCGACGAGACGTTTTCTAATTTTATTTCCACATTTTATCAATTTTAACATAAAGCGACACAGCGAATAGCAGCAACACGAGCATACACGGGCTTCGACAGTACATTAATACCTCGACTTAGCTACCCGAACCTGGAGTAATGCGACTCTCAAAACTCGTCGATTCGTCTGTTTGAGGGGGGGGGGGATTTCAGAATTGGTGAAATTGGTAATGTGACTAAAGTCGTTGTCGATCTTGCTAGGCAAACAAATTTAGAAGGGGATAGCGTTGACGTTCAAGAACTGCTGGATTCCAACAATCAGGAGCTGACAATTGATGAGCTCATAGAAATGCATGAGCAAGACATTGAAGAACTCGAGTCTTTAAACCCAGTTCAATCAGAAGTTAAAATGACGATTGAAATTTGACAAAGGCCTCAGTTGGAGGGTTCCAGACCCTCATAAATTAAATAAAATCGCTCGAAAGAAAATTTAAAATGGAGAATCGGTACACAAACACTCACACCCATACATGAGGACTTGGGATTTTTAGGAGAGGATGGTGATATACCCCCCCCCCATGTACAACTTTTTATCTCTACACTAAATCCTAAAACCTTTTACTTTATAGATTTTTAACTGCAGAACCAATGTCTCATTAAGATCTTAAGGTTATTGTCTTAAGATTTTCATTAGTTATCCATTTTGAGTTCGGAAACGCAATGTTAGTCCTGTGAAATTCTGGTTTTCCTCCTTGAAAGGAAACTTTTGTTTTCATTTGGGTACTCTAAAATGCAAAAAGTAATGCAGATTTTTTTTCTCTGGAATTGTATTTTTTTCACCTATGTTTAAAATATAAGAAGGAAAGCTGCTTAAAGATAGATCACAAATCAATCATTAAAGCGTACATAAAAGTATTTTCAAGCATTGTATTAAAGAAATATCCAGGGAATTTTTTTTAACACGAAGCTGAGAAAACTGGAATATTTTTTCATGTTAAAAGAATTTCAAGTTAAAAAAAACATATTTAATAAAAATGATTAGAGTATATTTTACTTACGTAGATTTGTAATTTTGTGTGTATTTCACAAAAATAAAGGAAACAAAAACATTCACAAGAATTTAATGAAATTAAATATAAAATTCTCAACTTTTTTGAAAAACGAAACATTTATTGAGTTTTTGGAAAATAATCTGAAATTTTTCTTTACGTTGTCTTTTTTTAGCATCAAATTTCCAACAAATTCTTCGATGTGGTCCATTTTATTATTCATTTCACCATTGGAATGTGCGCCTAAGAAACTGCGCATACTTTTCATAATGTTCCTCATTTCAAATGACATGAGTAGCATTATTCGTTTCATTTTCGTCGTCGAAATCTGCATTAATGATATTCTTTGAGCTTTCAACAAATTTCAAAATATCTTTGTCTGCCATAATTGGGGCTGTGCACATATTATCATCATTTACTGCTACGAATTCTTCCGAAGATACAGTAGGACAGTCCAATCCAGCTGATATTTTCTGTATTTTGTTCATTCCAAAGGGGAAATTTTTTCTTGTTAAGTGATTTTCGTTTCGTGTTAAACGAAAAGAGATGCGTGAAAAAGCATAATAGTTTGTCGGGACCGCTGTATATTTTCGTGTTATCCGATACTTCGTCCTAAGGTATCCGACAGGTTGCAAAAACTTTTCTTTTAAAAAATAGAGATATGGGGATTTTTTTGTTATTTTTAGATTTGTTTAGACATTTTATGAAAAATATGCTAAAATTAAGAAGAGAAAAAGAAATTAATATTTCTAAAATGGGGAAAAATGGGTAAAAAAATGACAAAGAATAACATAAATGTGGCCCATTCTGTACCAAAAGTTTGTGAACAAATTTTCAATTTTTCAACTCTGATGTATTGCTATGTTATTTTATTTTGAAGTGATTTTCAATATAAGAGATATTTTAAGTTTTACAAGAACTAGAGCACTTAATCTTAGTTGTTATTTGAAATTGCTTAAAAAAAAACAGTGATTATATTCACATAAGGAACTGTAAATTTTTTAATAAAACGGCGATTAATAAATATGAAGGTTAAAACACTTCTACTATTATGCAGAACATACACGGAAATTTCAGTTAATTATTTTCAAATCCTTTAGAACAATCGCTGGTCCCGTTTGATCATTTTCAAAAAAAAAAAAAAAAAAAAAAAACCACATTTCGAGTAAAACGCGTTTTAAAGTATGACATCTTGCTTAAAGTAATGACATCTGCTCTTACTAAAACACTTATAGTTTGGGTTCTAGCGAACGGAAAATAATAAATTTGGTATTTTTATAAAGCTAATTAGATGTCCTATAAAATAAAATTGTAAAAAAAATTGTCAATTTTTGGCAAAATTCACAATTTTAGGGTTGTCGGATACCTTAAGTGTTTTCGCGTTAAGCGTATTTTACTGTAGTTTCATTTTGAGTAGGAAAAGTTGCAATCTTATAGGATTTACATCACGTCCACGAATTCAAAATGGCCGGTAGATGAGAGCCTCAAAGCGTTATAATCATGACGTCACGAGCCTCTAGCACACAATACTGCTTCCTTACCAAGTAGAGATGCTTGCAGTGAAACCCGTTTTATAGGGATTCACCTAAGTTTCAATTCGCGGAAGGGTTTACGTTTGGTCATTAGTTACTGCACGTTAGATATTTAACGTTTATCCTTGGAATCAATCCACGAAATATAAGGATTAACCAGTTAATTGTGATAAACGAGTATTCTCGTCATGGAGTAGTCGCAGGAGTTTGTGTCATGACGAGTATTCTCGTCATGGAGAAGTTGCAGGATTTTGTGTCATGACGAGTATACTCATGCGTAAAAATTAGTGACCATAAGCTATTTAAATTGCAATTTTTGAGAAAAAACAAAACATATTCTCAAATTTCGAGATGTTTAAAATATTTTGAATCCAGGCCGGAGTAAAACAAACAAATAAAAAATATGAAAAGCTTAAGATGAACTCATGTGTCCCCGTATGTACAGGCTGAAACAGCGTATAAGTTCGCGTAACGAATTTATTTATGTGCGATGATAAGATTTTTTAGATTTTAGTCTAAAAGGGGAAATCTGATTTACAATAGGGTTCCTTCAGCCATGGGACAAATGCGTGACGCTGACCAGGCGCTGAAGCCATTGATAGCTTCAGGCCCGAAGTTACCCAGTTATCATGTGGTGTAAATGCCAATTGTTTGATGTGCTGACATTAGAGTAATGGCCCAATGCCATACTGCCTAAAGAACAGTTATTTATATATTTTTGAAAAGGCAAGGATACTTCATGGTAAGAGGATTGATCAGTTCTACTGCCCCCACTGCAAAACTTCCTTAGTGTTAAGACAGGTAGAAAATATTTTGTCAGTAAAGAAGGAAGTACGTAAATTAGTGTGTGTTTAGGTCTCAGCCTGGGAATTTTGACGGTCACCAAAATTCAGGAGGAATTTAAATTTTATGTAATTTTACCTTGAGTTTTTCTTGTAATATTTATGTGTGTATTTTTATATTAACTAAATAAATAAGTATTAGCAATAAAATTTTCCATTTTATTAAATAAACCCATCTTTTTGATCCAATATTTTAACAGCAAGCTACAGATATTAACAATTCCTGGGTAGGGAGAGGAATTAGAAAGCTTTAGCAAAAAATTATTTTTTATTTACAAATAGTTAATGCCGAATTTACACACATTCTGTTGGATCTATAAGTTATATCTTTTGCACATCATATTCTGGATATCATCGACAATTGGGTTCATTCTTAAGGGTCTGCAACTGCATATCGTAATGAACGCTCGCCACCAAAATCGTGAAGTTAAATTTCTAATAGGTCTCTCACAACTTTAAATAAGTTTCCAATTATCGCGGAACTCCTAGGTATAAATCTTTTCCGATTGTAGATGGCTGAGGTTCCGGATTTCTCGTCCTGCTGCCCCGCAGCGTTCGCTCCCAAGGTCGATCTAGCTGGTCATCTCGCTGCTCAGAAGCTTCTCGACGATCTCCGATCTAACTATTGCTGTTTCAGGCCACCCCTAAGCCTTTTTCACTGGTATCGCAAGTTCTAAGTCATCTTCCGCAATCCGTCTCCTTAAACTTTCTGGGTGGGCCTCCCTAACGTCCCCTACAATTTCTGATTGGAAGGAACACGGGTCTGCACCAGCACCCTCTATCTTGGTCCCAACTAACAATGGTTATTCTGGAACAAAAGTCAGTCTGGACTGAGATTCTCTTGTCGCCGTACATCGTAAACCATGTGAAGGGTCTATAAATCAACCGACACTGAGAATACCATCTTTGGCGTTTCTTCCTTGTAATAACCAACACTCCTTTCCATACATGTGTAGCAGGGCCACATGTTACAGGGAGCGAAAGAATGAACAGACGTGGAAACAAGTGTGTACCTTACATATTTAGCTGTGAAGAAAAGGCTGTTTGGTGTGACCATTTGCCAGGGGTTCTAAAAATAAGCAAAGGGGCAACAAAACCGTCTACGAGACAGCTGTTTAGCCACAGCACGTGTGAGAGGAATCTATAGTTCATTTTGAATAAAAAGAAAAGAAAAAACATCTGGTGATTCTGTTCGCCCGTGGGCGTCAAAAATGAAAAGAGTAGAAAGCTGCCGTTTAACGAGACGACGCTACAAGACTTTTTTGGGCACTAGAGCTTGCATTCATGACACACCGACACGAGCTCGTGACTATGAGCATGAGGCAACCACGGTCACTCTACCTATTACAGATGTTAGACTTAAAAAGGGTTTATCATAATGATAAAATTTAACAGTACAAATAACTTGTAACCGTCTCCTACTTTAGAAGTTTAATAAAAAAATTTTAAAAAATACATTTTATTGGTTTTTTTCTGTTTTTCTTTCTTCTATTATTTCTTTAACACCGTTATTGGTTTATCCATACACCGTATGGGCTACTGAAAGCTGGACACAACCGGTTTGCCCGTACGCTGTACGGGCCCTGATATTTTCTTCTTTCTATCTTTGATTTGCACAGATTTTCAATTCATATTGTGAGATTATTAATTCTTGAATTTTTAATAAATGTACTTGGTCCATGGTACTGAAATACTTCTCATCCGGGATTTTCTTTGTAGTGAAGGTGGGAATTTAGATTCTTGAAAATATATGATAAAGAACAGGGATTGGCAAGGCAATGTGTAATTTGTTGCTTGAGAACACATGAAAATGGAAAGATAATCCAAAATAGCCGATATTTTCTCTGTCCCCATAATAATGTAAGACTTAGTATGACACCATTCTTCAAATTGTGTGTGCATATATAACCTTACCCGTTTGGAAAAGTGAAACGAACATGAAATTTTTTTTGTAAAATTGAGTGAGAGAAATTCTTTTAAGTTATATGAATCATTTTTCTTAGCATGCAGAGTGTACTTATAAAAAGCAAACATTTAGGGGTTTTTTTTTGTGATGCGCAATTATAAAATAAAAAAAATGTGAACAGTGGCGTAGCTACCAATGGGGTAGGTGGTGCCATGCACCGGGGCCTCTAAGGCTTAGGGGGGTTCTTGGACCCTGAACATCAAGCAAGTCAAACTTGTGATAATTTCTCCCAAATTTAACTAACATAAAAGGTTGCAACATAACTATGATCAGGGCAATTCAGTTGAAAGTAATTTTGAAATTGTATGGAATTCCCCTAAATTCTTTTCGTTGTTTGCTCAGTGTTGCTAATTTTGTGACGGATTTATACGCATCTATGACTAACCCTTTGGGGACTCTTCTGGGAAAATAGTTTTACCAACCAACTTTCACCGAAGGAAGGAAACGTGAATATGCAATTTAAGTATATTATATAAATTCTGTATCCCGAGTTTTGAGAGTTAGTTGGTGAGTGGAGGATCGTGAAATTATTTAGTGCAAATCAGAGTTTATCAATTGAAGAATTGTAAGAGAGGATCACTCGACGTTGATTAAATCCGGATAAGGATCGCATTCAAGGTCTCAACTGTAGGACTCGACTTCATAAAAGTACAGGTATCGTGATCCTTATTTAAATAGAAGTTTAGCTTATTAGTGTGCGACGTAGTTTATATTGAGCTTGTATAAGTTATCGTGGAATCAGTTGAGGGCCCGTAATATTATCCCCAGGCTAACGGGTCTCACCTTCGAGCTCTAAACACTGATCAAATTTCTAAATTGGATTATTGTGCTTGCTTGATATTTTGTGTCAGTAAAATAATTAGAGTGAATCCATGTCGACTGATTATTCAGTTCTTCCCACACCTCTAGCCGGGTCCGAGGGTAGACAAGAGGGATCAGGGGGAAACAAGAACCGACAAGCATTACATCTTTACTTATTGAAAAGTTTGTTATTTTCAATTTTTTCATTTTTCTATAAGATTCAAGTTCCATGAAAAATCTTACCATACTTATTATTCCATATTAAAAAAACCTACACAAAAAGCATTTCCTTCCTAGTTACATTCTATTTTAAGTAACAATCTGATTCATAGTAAGCAATATTCCAGTATCTGCAATATACTGTCTCCCCTTCTCTGCTCTTTTGGAGAAGTTTTTTTTTAATAACTATAATAATATTTCATTGTATTGCATTTTCTTGTTCATGCATATTTTTAGTATCATTTCCTGTTGATCTCGGTGGACCATTTTGTAGCTTAAAGTCCTCTGGTCAAGGAGTTCGATCCTCCCGAAAAAATAAATAAAAAAAGCTAGGGATACCTTAACGTTTTGTAGCGTAGGGTACGTTTCTGCTTTCTTTTAAAGTCAGTAATTTTTCAAGCACATACGAATTGTATTGGATAAATTGTAAAACTAAAATTAGGGATTAAAAAAAGAAACCCAGCGGTGTGTTTAAGCGCAAATAACGCCAAGAAAGAGAAGATATTTTTACTTTTCATATATTTTTACTTTTTTACTTGATAAAACTCCAATATTAGGGCCCTCATTTTTTTTTTTTTTTTTTTTTTGCACTAGGGACTATTTACGCCAATGAATATTAACATGTTAAAATTGAAAATTAAAATAAAACTCTTTCATTTTCGCGTTCTGTTAGGTATAATGCTTAGATAGTTGAAATAAAATATTTTTGGAACATTTTGGACGAAAAAATTGACCGCTTAAGGGCTAAAAATGAAAAACAGACTTTTATAAAAAAAAAATTCTACGATACACATAAGCAACGAAAGATGAGAGAGAATCACGATTAAATCAAGACCACAGAAACCGTTGGAAAACAACCCCATTGGAACAAAACGGAGAACGTCAAAAGCGCTTCTCCGTTTCGAAATCGTGTTCGGCGGAAATTATTTAAGTGGCCAATCAATAACAACGACATGTACAGCGAGAAAATCTCCTTTATCCCAAATTCGAACTCTCCCTTTCCGTCCGAACACCCTCGGCTCAATTCGAGATAATAATTTTCCAGCCAATATTTATGACCGGGCGCATCTCCAATTGCAATGCGAACAGCGATTAACCGAATGCGCCTCGTGATAGATGCGGACCGAGGAAAGGATTGGGTCCGAAGGGCATTTATAATCCCAATGAAAACAAACACTGCGTTTATTAAATTGTTAGGTAGGGATGGCACAGAACCCGAGTTTTGTCAGTTGACCATTCAAAATGGATTGGAGGAAATAGAGACAGAGGAATCCATCAACGGAAAAAAGTTGATTGGATTGCCTGAAAAGAAAGAGAGCCTTCCTCTCCTCAAATGAAATTTTGAATTACGATCATTTTGGGAAGGATTTGACGAATAAGAACGCTTTCTTACAGATTGCGAGTTCATTAACGTCTGATGTAACGCGAGGACAATCAGTGGCGTAGCGGAAAATATTAGGCACCCCCCCCCCCTGCAAAGTCAGGTTCTGCTGTATTATTTTATTAATTGATTAAATACGTACTTGGCGTTAGTCAGGCTTTGGCCCCTGTGACATACACAGTCAGGCTAGAGATATATATACAAATTTAATTACATAAAAATCTAACACACCCTCTTACTCTACAGACCACGTTTCTCCTCTCGCTTCCAGCAGGGCGGTCTCTCCTCATGTCCTTCTTCAGGGGGTTTTCTCGGAACGGAGGGGAAAAGGGTCACAAGGAAACGCTGTCCCCCTTACAATAAGGCAGTTACTATCAGCGTTTCGTCTCTGACGTCATCAATGGGTTTGATCTCGGAAGTAACTGGACTTTGTAATAATGTTCGTTACACCCCCTTCCAGGGACATCTTAAGACTTCTTGAGGCCCTAGGCCTCTGCGCAAAAGTAGGCAGTGGGCCCCCAAAAACATAGGCCCTACTTATGACCATTAAAAGTACATATAGCATAGCATACGTTGTCAAAAACTCGTACAAACAATAACCCGAAGCCAGTAGCGCACACAGAAATTTTTCAAGGGGGGGGGCAGGGTCGAAAGTCCCCTATTCTCGTATCATGCTCCAATATACCGCCCAGCATTTTCTTTTGGTTTTGTCGATTTTCGAGAACAAAAAAACAGTAACAAATTAATTATTGAAGGAATAATTAGCATTCATTAATAATTATTAATAACAAATATTTAATTGAACTTTTCGTACTATATACATAGGATTATAATCAAGGGCTTTGGAGGGGGAGCTTCGGACTCGAGGGACCCCCCCCCCCTCTTGTATGCGCCACTGCCCGAAGCAAATAAACGTCCATGGATTTCAATCGCACAAACGGACCGGATCGACTGCCCCCTTTTGACCGAATGGGTAATGATGGTGTATGGTGGTAGGCCTATTCCTGTACATGAACGACGGTCATCACATGTAGCCAGTTGACATATCGTCCGAAATTCCCAATTTTTCGGAGAATACAATCGGAAATAACATTTGACCGTTGAAATTATTCGAATCGTGATCTTATTAAGGTTGAGTCGAGAACGAGGCCCTGGGCCTAGGCCCAGTTGGCTCATGCCTTAAGACGTCGCTGACTGTATCTAGTAAAAATTTGTTATCACGATCATGTACATAACACATCACTCAATAAGTCCCGGGCCTAACTAATAACACAACTTTTCTGCAAAGTTGAACTTTATTTATCAAGATACTCCTCTTCAAGATTGATACATGCAGCCTAATGCTCTTCTATTTTTTAATACATTTTTCGTCGAACGATTTGTCTTTGCTCTCAAAATAGGCTTCTTCTTCGGTAATCACTTCTTCATTTATACCAAACCTCTTTCCCTGCAGCATTCTTTTAAGATCTGCAAGCAGCCAGTAGTCACTGAGGGCCAGATCTAGACTGTACGGTGGGTGGGAAAGTAATTTGAAGTGCAATTCAATCAACTTGACCATCGTTTTCATGGACTTGTGTCACGGAGCATTGTCTTGGTGCAACAGTACTTTTTCTTTTGCATTTGAGGTAGTTTTTTCTTTATTTTTTTATTCGGTGGATCCAATAACGCCACGTAATATCCATTATTGATTGTTTTGCCTTTCTCAAGGTAGTCATAAAACAAAATCAAATGAGCATCCCAAAATACGGACGTCATAACCTTGGTAGCTGACTTTTGAGTTTTTGGTCGCTTTGGACGCCTTTCACTGGCTTCTGTCCCCTCAGCTGACGATTTTTTTCCATTCAGGCGTGTAGTAATGTATCCATGTTTCATCCACTGTCACATATCTACGTAAAAAATCCTGTTTATTTTGCTTAAATAGCTCCAAACAACGCCCAGAATCGTCGATGCGTTGTTGTTTTTGATCAACAGTGAGAAAACGCGGCACCCACTTCGAACACAGCTTTCTCATTGACAAATGATCATGCAAAATAGTAAATGCACTGCCTTTTGATACCTTTAAATCCTCTTCTATCTCATGCATCTTCAATTTACGATTCGGCTAAAAGGATATTATGGACTTTTTTAATGTTTTCTGGAACAACTGCAAAATTTGGGTGAATTAAACGTTCAGCGTCGTTTGTGTCTGTGCGACCACGTTCTATAAGTCTGCATACTACCTCTTAACCGTTGTTGGCGATGGAGCAAAATCCGAATAACACTTCTCATGCCATTTTTTTTTTCTTAAACAGTGTTTTTTCCTATCAAAAAGCAGTGTTTAATTAACACACACGAAATTCTTTTTCATCCATG
>BMAO01023382.1:0-17168 GCA_019973975.1 Trichonephila clavata | reverse complement strand
CCAAATTTTCAAAGGGCAATTGAATTGATACTTAAACCAGTTCTCGAGCCATTTACCCACTGCTATATGGATGATGTTATCATTTCATCTCCATCTTTTGAACGCCATGTAAAGCATTAGGAAGTATTCAGATTGTTGCAGGAGGCTGGTTTAACGTTGAATCGTGAGAAATGTCATTTCGCGAGGGAACAATTACGTTATTTGGGTTTAGTTATTAATAAAGAAGGAGTTAAAACAGATGAGGAGAAGGTAAAAGCAATTATTGAAATGAAACCTCCGAAAACTGCAAAACAGGTAGCAAAATTTTTAGGAATGACGGGTTGGTATCAAAAGTTTATTAAGAACTACGCAGACATGTGTGAACCCTTATATAGTTTAAAACGAAAAAACTCTAAGTTCCGTTGGTCGGAATCAGCGCAGGAAGCCTTTGATCGTATTAAGAAAGCACTGACAGAAGCTCCAGTGTTACAATTACCAGATTTTTCCCAAGCTTTTGCACTTTATACGGATGCTAGCTCAGTGGGGGTAGGAGCAGTATTGACACAGAATAATAGGCATATTGCGTTTGCCTCAAGAACTTTAAACCGCGCTGAAAGAAATTATAGTGTAACGGAACGTGAATGTTTGGCTGTCATATGGGCGTTAAATAAATATCGCACGTATTTCGGATCCTTCCGGTTAAAGTGATAACAGACCATGCCGCACTTACCAAATTAACGAATGGAAAGAATTTGTCGTCTAGAATAATAAGGTGGACGCTTAAGTTGGCAAATTTTAATGTGGAATGGGAACATCGCTCAGGTACACAAAATTTAGTGGCTGATATGTTGTCTAGAAACCCATTAGAAAGTAATGAAGAACCAACGGTGTCTTGTGCGGTGATTAGGTAGTTAGTATTATCGTCTATAGAACAGTTGAGAGAGGAACAGAGAAAGGATCCGGAGTTAGGTCATATCTTGCGGTTTTTAGAAAATCCTGACTATAGTTCCATTAATGAGTCAGTATGTAGAAATTGGTCCCGCGAATTTAAATTAATTAACGGATTGTTATATTATGCAAAATATACAACCACACTAGGTGAATTAAGAGTATTTATACCGAAAACATTGCGTAAAGATGTTATGCGAGAATTCCATGACTCGCCGATGGCAGGCCATCTAGGCAAAAAGAAAACCTACTTAAATTAAAAGACACGTGTTATTTCCCATACATGAGGAAATACATTTAAAAATATGTAGCAACCTGCGACCAATGCCAAAAATTCCACTATAAGAACGTATTACCAGCTGGTCAATTATTTCCGATAGTAACGAATTTTCCGAATGAAATCGTATCTTTAGATTTATTAGGCCCATACCCTGCAACTAGTCCGGAACGCTATAAATTTATTTTAGTAATAACAGACAATTGTTCTAAATGGGTTGAAATAGTTCCCTTAAGGAAAGCTTCGGCTAAAGCAATTGCTAATGCATTTTTTGAAAATTATATTTCGCGTTATTTAGCTCCTGTAAAGTTAGTCAGCGATAACGGCCCCCAAATGATATCCGAAGTTTTTGAGCAAGTATGTCGCAGGTTGAACATAAAACACATTAAAACTGTGGTATATCGTCCACAAGCTAATCAAACGGAAAGTGTTAATCGTACTCTTTTAAAAATGATTTCGAGTTTTGTCGCGGATAATCACACTAACTGGGGCCAATTTCTGCAAGAGCTCAGCTACGCTCTAAGGACATCAGTACATAAGACAACGGGTAAAACACCGGCGGAATTATTTTTAGGTCGAAATTTAATCACCCCATTTCAAAAATTAATAATGGTAACTAATGGATCAGACTTAGTTTGTGGGAATATAGGAAAATTGTTTGAAGAGGCTAGAATTCATACAAAGCGCCAGCACGAGAAGTGGGCGAACTATTATAATAAGAAGAGGCGTGAAGTTAATGTGAAGGTTGATGATCCAGTGTTAGTTCAAACTCACCCGTTGAGTTCGGCAAGTAAGAAAATAGTGGGTAAATTTATGCCAAAGTTGAAGGGCCCCTATAAAGTTTTGAGTGTAAAAAATAATAATAATTTAGTAATATTAAAATTTGGTAAAAGAATAACCGTTAATGTGGATCAGTTGAGAATTTACCATAAAAGAGAATCAGAAGACAGTGTTGCCGAATCGGAAAGTGCCAGAAGTAGTGATCATAATGCAGTAGCATCAGACAGGTCGGATGATAAGCAGCCGAGATTAATGCAATCAGAAAGTAATGGGAATTGTCTGAGAGGATCAGAAACAGGAAATTTAGAACGTAGTAGATATATAGTTACGAATAGACGCGATGGAGAGGAGGTGAGAAGAAAAAAACGTGTGCGAACGGAGTCTGCTGTTTCTTCGGGGGGTGATGTGTATAATTTCAGGAAGAGAAAACCACGTTGGAGTGAGAAAGAGAAAAGAGGAAGACCAGACTCTTGGGTGGAAAACATACAGAAGAAGAAGAGACCAGAGGCCCAGGTATCCCGAGACAAGAGAAAGTTGACCTCGTCAATGCCGTCTAGTCCCTCCAGAAAGCGGTATAGAAAGGTGGAAGAAAGTAATTCTGAAGGAACAATTCCAGGACCATCCCGCAGTGAACAAAGGAAATCGGAAAGAGCAATTCCAGGACCATCCCACAGATTTAAATACAACAGACCCCATCAAGAACGGAACTGCCCTTACAACCTTCGGAGCCGACGTCGAGTGGACAGCAGCCAAATTTAAAATCTCGCAAGTAAAAAGAACGCCTCAGCAGGAGCATATCAGCTTCAAGGGACTCAATGGAAGAGGAGACCCAGAAGGTGGGAGCGCAGAGAGGACAGCCCTAGGACAAGGTCATCCAGTACAGAGGCCATGGTTGGAGACAAAGCCTATGCAGATTGGATCTAAAGACTAGCCAGGTTGTATAATTCTAATTTGTTTATTTTTCCTCTGACAGACAGTTCGGAGTATTTTCTATGTGGTCTATTTTTTTTTTGTAAATATAGCGTACAAAAGTTACTGCGTTGTGTGTATTTTCATATCGGTTGAAAAAGCTTTTGTATTTAATTTTTTTCCAAATTGTGGGAAAACATTTGTTGAATTGCAATTGTTTTGCTACACTTTAAAGTCGAGGCTATATATGTGAGATTACTTGTATTGTTTGTTGTAATATATTCTATGTAAAAAATGTATATATTTTTGTGTGTAATTATTAAGATGTATAAGTAGTGTCTGGTTTCTGGGCGCGGCGTAATTAGGAATACTAACAAAAAACATTAACAGCGCAGCGCGATTGATTGGGAATTTTTTGAAAATGAAACCAGATAAAGGTTATTTTGTTATGAAACTATATATATATAATATAATTTATGCCATATTTTATGTCAATAAGGAAGTTGTATAAAAGTTCTGTGCATTTAATGTCATGCTTTAGAAAAAAATTGACAAGGTTTCCTTTCAGGGCAGCAGTCCCTGAACATAGTGATGGCATGAAAGTTTGATGTCGTAAGAAGATATTATTGTAAAATTTTTTATATTTATTAGCACTTAAGTAAAGTGCATGATCAGGGTTTTTTCCTTGAAAGGTTTTCCCCTGATCTTCGCCCGAATGGGATGCACTGTAGGGAACGTATGTACAAGATCAATAAATTAGAGTGGAGTACCCCTTTGAGTAGTCATTTCTGTGTGCTAGTTCAATTAATGTTTCTAACTTAGAGAGTTAAAATTTTCTGAAAATTCAGTGTTTTCAAGCATTCTAAAGTTCGTGAGTTAAAACTTTCTATAACTTCAGTATTTTCAGGCATTCTAAAGTTCGTGAGTTAAAACTTTCTACAAGTTCAGTGTTTTTAGGCATTCTAGAGTTAGTTAAAATTTTGTGAAAGTTCAGTGTTTTTCAGACGTTAGGTAAATTAAGCGAGTTCTTTCAGGTCGTCTAGACCTTCAATAAGTCACGCTTTTTTTCTCGGAGGGGGTTGTGACCGGTTCTTACGCGTTTCACTAACCTTCTCTCGCATTCTTCAAATATTTTATTTATTTCAACCAATCTCCACCGAGAGCCAAAAGTGAGACTTATGCAAATGAGATATTTTATATAAGTTCGGGTTTAGAGAGTTCGAAAAGGATATGAAAGGGGGAAATGAAATGAAGAAAAAATGAATTGAGAGAGTAGTTTTTCTAGTGGAAATATAGTCGTCGGGAGAAAAGTCTATTGTAAGATATACATAAAATCAGTTCTCAATAGAACTGAGAGATAGCTGAGATTGAAGCCACTTATTAAAGGAATCCAAATATTGAAGAAGTATTTAGAAGTACCTGCCATAACTAAAGATATCAGGTTATTTTAATTTCCCAAATTAAATATAAGTGTGAAGATTAATTATACGCGTCGACTGCCATAGATTCAGTTAGGATTCCGTCGTTCACGATTATCGAATTCTTCTCATACTCCACTGTGTTTTATTGTTCTTAAGGGGTCTCAGGGGTGTTAAAAATGTTTCGAGAGCACAAAATATAAACAATTTTCGACTAGAAATAATTCTTTGAGGTTAAAATGAAATAATTTGATTCTTTTACACATTTTTTATAAAGGAATAAAGCTTCAAAAAAGTATAAAATGTCTAAAATATAATCATTATTTTAAAAATAATAAGCACATAAATATAAGAAAAATTTTTGTAAGAAACAAATAGTAAGTTTAACGACGCGCATGATATTTTCTGAAATAATAATTCTAATTACTAGCAATAAGTTGATTTATAAAGTCAAATATA
Source organism: Trichonephila clavata (assembly GCA_019973975.1). Lineage (NCBI taxonomy): Eukaryota > Metazoa > Arthropoda > Arachnida > Araneae > Nephilidae > Trichonephila > Trichonephila clavata. The sequence goes on along the minus strand of BMAO01023382.1, from coordinate 12,398 downwards.
TCCTTATTAGATGGTAGCGATTAGATATAAAAAGAATAAAAAATAATATTTTTAAAAAATAAAAAAAGTACATTTTTAAAATTTTTTTCAAAAAATTTATTTTTTTTGAAATTTTTCAAAAAATTACAAATATGTAATACTATAAATAGCTAGGATTTAAAGATTATGATAGAGTTTATAATTCTGTAAAGTTTTATGCATCAAAGCATGATAGTTTTTGAAACGCAATGCGCGTAAGTGAAAAAAACACAAACTGAGAAAAAAGGCTTTAAAGTTTTAAATTGAATTTGAGAAAATAAATTTTAAAACTTACATGCTAAAATGCTCCAGGATCATAGGATATGCCTTCCTGTTGTCCAAACAGCTCAATTTCTGTACTCTTTTTAATTTTTTTAATCTCTGCGAGATTCAAACGATGACGTTGAGCTCCTCTTTCTTGACGTAAAGATTCGACGATTGTCCCGTTCAGCCAGGGACACAAAAACATTTTTGTTAATTTTTAAGCCAAATTTCTCTAAAATAGTAATAAGTATTTGATTTCCATCATTAAAAATGCTGGTTGCTAGATTTGCAGCAATCTCTGCAATCTGAAGGATAGAATCAATCGTCATCGGACAAAACTTCCAGATTAATGAATTTAAACTTTCATTAGGATTCTGTGTCTTACCTCCTAAGCATTTCTTCAGGAGTGCCAGATGAGATAAGTCTGCAAATACAGGCTTAATTACATCTCGAACAGCTTTCGCAACTGAGGGTTTGTGTTTATAATTTTGTAAATTATTATTAATTGCGGCATTATACTTACACTATGTATTTGGATTTGTAGGACAAAATCAGTGCATCGGTTCATCATCGGTGCTGCAAGAATGACCCCGAACAGCCCAAATGGCTTTCCGCATTTCCTTTACACTAGTAGAATTGCATCGAATAGCATTACCATAGTAATGCGCAAGCTTATCAATTAAACTATCAGTTAACCTACCTTTACCGCCTATAGTTTTACCATCAGATAATTTCTTCTTACCATATACTAATTTAAGCTTCCTAAGTCTTGTACCCATTCTCTTTTGCACATGGCCTACACATTCTATTTTCTGAATAAGATGGTCATAGCCGTATGGATTGTTTTCAGAAAGGGCATTGAATGTTTTTGTGTCGCCATCTACTATGTAGTTCGAATATTTCAGGTTGTGAAGCTTTTCTGATCGATTAAAAATCCTCAACATCCCGTCAACCTCCATCTTACCAGCAGAGCCAGAATAATTTTTTCTACATGAAATCTTATGCGCTCTTTGCAATTTATTGTACTTGATACCAAACTTTACCCCTTTATAACTGTCGCTTCATTTGCAAAATGAGGACAACACTTCCCGATCCAAAACCTTACCTGTTTCGCTCCCTTTTAGAGTACATACTCCAATCAACGATGAATGTCCTCTCGTCTTCCAGGTCCCATCACCACTTACCGTTAAAACGTTATCAGGTAACGAAGAATTTTCTTCGACAGCTGCCCTGTTCATGCTTTCTTCGGCGACTTCCTTCATAACAAGTGAAAGTTTATTATTAATAACATCATATGATTTTTGTTCAACAGGATTAGGAAGACTCATTACAAACAAAAGGTTTTTAATGACTCTAAACCTTGACCTATGCATCCCATTGCTAAAATAGATCTTCTGTTAATTTCTGGAGCATTATTTTTATTCCCAATGTTTTCACAGCTTGAAAAAGTACAAACACTTCCACATTTTTTACAATGTATTTCAAAATTCGAACATAAACCACGAGTGGATTTTTCATTAATTGTTAATGGTTTATGACATTTTAAACAGCATGATACTGACAAAATAGAGCTAAAGGTTTAAATAAAATCAAAAAATACGATATTCTTTGAAGTTTTCACTTACCTTAACAAGATTTGACTTTAATGAAGTCAGAATTCCTGAAAGTTTTTTACTAGAAGCATTTTTTATTTCGGCACACTTACTTGTACTTTTCATTTCTACACACTTCTTCGTATGTTTAATATCTGTAACATGTGAGTCACTTACCTTTAAATATTTATTTCCTATAAATCGTTTCCTGGGGCACATTGCCCAACGATTTTTTCAAAATAAAACAACAAAAATCTTCGCTTTAGATAAGCGTTTTAAAAAAACGTGTACTAAAGTAAACACAAGAGAATCAAAACACAGCAGAATGAATGTGTTGAGTTGCAGGCTTCCTTCTGATCAACTCAAGCGCTTAAAATATTTCATGAGGCTTATTAAAAACAAAAAAATAAATGGTATGCATGAATTTAAAAATAAATGGGCGTGGCATGTGTCCATTTAAAAGTTGTTATGACTAAATTGCTGTTTGCAATTTTTTGAATAACTTTCGAAGTTTTTAGAGTATTGTCACGTGGTTAGTATCAAAATGTTCAGAAAAAAATGAAGAACAAGATATATTTTTTTCGAAAATTCGAAAAAAAAAAATTTTTAACACCCCTCAGACCCCTTAAGGTTTAAATAGTATTTGTGTAATTTCTCATTTAAGAAAAGTTAATAAATAAGATTGATTTATTAAATAAGTAGTAATTAATTATGAATTCAACATATTCAGATTTAAATAATACAAGAAGGGGAGTTAATAATCATAGAGGTAGTGATAGAGTACGACAACTTCCCTAGATAAAAAAAGCTAATGCTCATATATATATATATATATATATATATATATATATATATATTATATATTCTTTATTATTAATTGCGTGTTCTTAATATGTCATAAATCAATACATTTTTTGCGATACATTTAAATTTAATCTTCAATCGAAAACTTTTAATAGTTATGTGAATATCCTGTGGATCCCCTCAATTAAAAATTAATTTCAATTTGAACCTCCCATTCATTATTATTGCCTATTTTCGCTTTCTGCTACGGGTATGTGTGGCTCAGTTGGATAGCGCGTCGCTTCCGCTAGGCCGCAGAGTGTCTAATTCTTATTTTCTGGGTTCGAATCTAGAGAATTCGATTTTGTTCATTTCTGCTTATTTTTCTCACCGTAAATTAATTCTCTCTTCTTCAATGATTGAATTCACTTGCTGCATCCCCACTGATCTGAAATGTACTTCATTTTCAGTGCTGCCATTATTTAAGCAAATGGTATGTCACAATTAAATCCTAAATGAGAATTTTTAATCAATTTTATTAGAAAATAATTAATGTTAGTTTTTTATAATATACTTTTTTTCGCAGATACGTGTTTAAATAATTTAATTAACACAGAGTGGAATAAAAAACTATAAAATTACAATTAAAAAAATTAAATGTTTTATCGAATAGTATTATTTTCTTTTTGAATGTTTTTTCAGTGAATGCTAGCATATAACAAGGTTTCCCCCCAAAAGTGGATTTTTAACACTTACATATGTTTAATCAAACATCCAAACATTTCAAGAGCTATTTGTAGAATTTTTTCATTAGTATTTATTGATAATGGATTTAAATTAATTAATTTTTTTAAAATCAAAGGAATGTTTCTATTATTTTATTTTTAAATTAATTATTTGTTAATAAAAAGTATATCGCCTATTATTTAGGATAAAAATACGTTCTAGAGACATTTTTAAGCTAATTTTAAGTAACGATTGATTGATTAATGAAAACCTGAAAATTATTTTATTATTTTAGATTCCTAAAAACTATCCATTATACAAAAATGATTTTTTTAAAATCAAGCATCAGAATAGTTTTATGCATTTTTATGAAAATTATCTCTAAATCGTTGCGTATGAATTTATTTTCGTGTTATTAAATCGATATTCTACACTAAGTAACTTCAAGCCTTTCTCTTTTAGATCCATTAATTTAAAAATAAATTGACCAAAACTTTTTTTGCTGCGATTTTTTAAATATTAGACCAAATTTTTACTCAACGTTGAATAACTTCGTTATTTATTAAAATTATCGCACGAAACTTTTTTTCCGTGTGTAAAAAAATATCATCCGTAATCTGTACGAAGACTGTATGAAGATTGGAAAAATTGCTTAAAAATTACAGATTTTAAAAATTTTTTTTGTGATTTTCGTAAAGTACCGTTTTTGTGATCATGAAAAGTTTAAAAAAACACTGGCAAGATTTTTGAAGTTTTTGCGTATGCGCGTAGAATTAGTGAAGGTCAATGTTGGTTTAGTTTCTTTTTTGAATTGCGCGGAGAGATTGCTCTCATTGACGTAGAATGGAGGGAATTTCCCGTTTTATGAGTCAAAATGGATGTGTTTTTATGATTAGCTTACATTGTATTGTATGTCTTATTTAAAAGTGAAAATAGGTAGTTTAAACTTTTATTTTGTTTTTTTAGGGTGTTTTGATGTTGAAAATCATTGCATTGTATTGATTAAACCTTTATATTATTCTGTTTTGGTATTTGCTATATATAACTTTCATGTCTTTGTTTTAGTTTTGTTGTGGAATTTTTCAAACCTAACGTATTTAATTGTAGAGTATTAGATTAGTGCAAAACTTTAAATTGATTTTGTATATGTCTTTTTTTATTTTTTAGTAATTTAGTTTGGGGTGTTTTAATGTTGAAAATCATTGCATTATATTGATTAAAATTTTATATTATTCTGAATTTTGTTTTACAATATACATAACTTTTTCATTGAACATAAAGCAAGTCTAGCTTTGTTTCTGTTTTAGTTTTCTTGTGGATTTTCGTTTTCTTTATTCTTAAAGAATGACTTTTTTAAGAAAAGTGGAATAAAATGCCTTAAAAAAATATAATTCTGAAATATATTTTAGTTACATAGTATTATTTTCTTTTTGAATGATTTTATACAGTGAATGTAAACAAATATTTCCAGGCTTTTTTATTCTGATATATTTTTAATCTAACATTAAAAAACAACGCAATGAAGAAATGAATAATCCTTTCAATAATTAACGGTGAGAGTTTTTGAATTAATTTTTTAAGAAATGGATTTAAAATAATATATATTTTAAGAAACTAAAGCAATATTTTTTTCTCTTATTCATTACTAGATTAATTATGTAATGATAACACTGTATAATCTGTTTTATTCTGGATAAAACAAGAGATTATAGTTTCTGGACTATACTTAAGCTACCGGTATATAACGATTGATTGGTAAATGAAAATACCACACATACACACAAACCCCTTGCATTATTTTAAGCTATAAAAAAGTATTTATTGTTAAAATAATAAATATGTTTGATTTTTTCTAATATATTATATCGGAACGTTTTGTTTGTTGCTTTAAATATACATTTTTCTAAGTGGAAAACATTCTTTTCTGTAAATCATTATTGATCATTCAGAAAAGCTACGTTATCATTTCGGGGGCTAAAAAAATGCCACGAATGAATTCAAAAGTGACTGTTCACCTACTCGAGTGTTTTTGGCAACGGACCTTGAAATTTTCAACCATGGTCAAGAGACGAGGACGACACCTGAGCCCTTTCACCCGTCTCTCCTAATTACCACACCAACGCAAGAACAAATTTAGAAAAAGGGAGTTTTAATGACATAGTTAAAGAAATTACTCACATCGCTCGCATACACACACACATAAGTGCTATCGACCTGAGGGAAAAAGGAAATTCCTGTAGGAATTATATATATATAAGTTATTCACTCGGTAAAAGCCCGTGCAACGCCGAGCCTGGGGAGAGGAAAGAAACAAAGAAGTCGAAGTAATTTCGAAAAATAAGATTGGATGTGCTGGTTTTGTGAAGAGAAGGGAAAATGTTAAACGAGAAAGCATGATACGCACTCACATCGTACGCGTCACACCCACATAAAAGTGATGGCGTCAGAAAGAAAGAAGGAAATTAATATGGGGATAAGTTATACCCTTGGTAAAAGCCCGTGCAACGCCGGGCCATGAAAGCTAGTCTACACTATTAACATTCGAAGGTAAACAAACGTATCTATGTATGTATGTATGTATGTATGTATGTATGTATGTATGTGCGTCTATCTTCTCACGAACCCTCACCACGCAGAAAGTCGCGGAAGGTACCAAAAGATCGAGAATTTTCCGGGGAAGCCGTATTGCAAATTTATATTCCGATATTAAAATTAGTTGAAAAGACATTAATTAAAAACCTTGAAACGACTAATTGTTTTAACTCCTACCGGTTGTTTACTTGGCGGAACTTCCGTTCCGTTTCGGCCGAGCGGTGATCCGAGGTTTTCGACCACCTTAAAATTGTCATCCAATTTTCGGTGTGGAAATCAGACAAAAAATAATTACAGAATCGGAAAGATCATTTATTTCGCCACGATACGGTATAATTTTTTTTGTAAAATAATGATATTTTCTATTTTTTTCGAATTTTTTAAAATAGTGTTAAAACTGATGCGTTTTTATGAAAATTATTTCTAAATCGTTGGGTATGAATTACTTTTCGTGTTATTAAATCGATATTCTACACTAATTAACTTCAAGCCTTTCTCTTTTAGATCCATTCATTTAAAAAATAAAATTCCCAAGACTTTTTTTTAAAGAATTTTTAAAAAGTAGTCCCAATTTTTACTTCACATTGAATAACTTCGTCATTTATGAAGGTAATCTCACAAAACCTTTTTTCCGTGTGTAAAGTAATATTATCCGTAACATATACGAAGATTGAAAAGATTGCTTCAAAATGACGGATTTTAAAAAACATTTTGTGATTTTCGTAAACTGAAGTTTTATTGAGAAATAAATAAAAAAGTATTAATTTGTACGTTTTTTATTTTAAATTACGTTATTTTTGCAAATAGTTTGTGATGTTTGAGAGCATTAACGTATAAATTATGCCCTTAAAATGAAGGTAATGATTTTTAAAATAATTTAAAATACGCGATTTTACATCTAGCAAACATTGGCGTCGAAAATTAGCTTTGCGCCAATGACTTTTGACCTGTTTCGCCGTCGACCGCATCGAACTCAAGGGTTACATTAAAAAATTCTGCCTTAAACAGGGGGAAATCAGTAACTTTGGCGAGTAAAAAAAAAGCTAGTGAAAAAGTTATATTTTCGTCAATTTTTCTTTATAAAATTTTCAAAATTAACTAATTATATATGTCAGATTAAGATGAAAAAATGCATTCAATGCATTTCTGAGATTCATTTAAAATATTTATAAGTATCAAAATTTTTGTTTTCTTTCATAAAACTTATAGTTTACTTTAAAATAATGCCTAATGTATATTTCTTTTTTTTGACATATAATTTCATAATAAAATCGAAGAATTTGCCCATTTCGAAACTTTTTTTTGCATAACTTTGTGACGGGTGCTTACGCGTTTCACTAACCTTCTCTTGCTTTCTTTAAATATTTTATTTATTTCAACCAATCTCCACCGAGAGCCAAAAGTGTGACTTATGCAAATGAGATATTTTATATAAGTTCGGGTTTAGAGAGTTCGAAAAGGATGTGAAAGGGAAAATGAAATGAAGGAAAAATAAATTGAGAGAGTAGTTTTTATAGTGGAAATATAGTCGTCGGGAGAAAAGTCTATTGAAAGATATACATAAAATCAGTTCGCAATAGAACTGAGAGATAGCTGAGATTGAAGCCACTTATTAAAGGAATCCAAATATTGAAGAAGTATTTAGAAGAACCTGCCATAACTAAAGATGTCAGGTTAGTTTAATTTCCCAAATTAAATATAAGTGTGTAGCTTAATTATACGCGTCGACTGCCGTAGATTCAGTTAGGATTCCGTCGTTCATGATTATCGAATTCTTCTCATACTCCACTGTGTTTTATTGTTCTTAAGGTTTGAATAGTATTTGTGTAATTTCTCATTTAAGAAAAGTTAATAAATAAGATAGATTTATTAAATAAGTAGTAATTAATTATGAATTCAACATATTCAGATTTAAATAATACAAGATAGGGAGTTAATAATCTTAGAGGTAGTGATAGACTACGACACTGGCACCCAACCGAAATACCGGAATTAAGAGCAAGTGCAGGATTTAGAGTTTTGCCGGAATTATTTTTTTCGGGTAAAGAATATTTGTCTGAGTTTATTTCAAATATAGACGATAACGTAGCCTACTATGAAATACTGGCGAATCTAGCATGTGCGTATTTAAAGGGTCACAATGCAGAAATTTAGGCACAATTGAGTTAAGAATTAAAATAAGAGAATTTTCGAAGTTGTGGAAATTTCATGTGATTGCTGAGATGCAATATCCATGCATCCTAGGTATTGATTTTATGTCACATGCAAAGATTAGTTTCGATTTTTTTACAAAATCGTTAATCATTCCGGATTCGCAGATTGAAAAAGTGGCAATTTCGGACGAACCGGTTCAGATAGATTTATCAAACACTAAGTTAAATGCAGAGCAAAAACAGAAATTGCAGATTTTGTTTAAGGAATTTCAAGGCTTGTTTTCAGTTAAGCCTGGCCTGACACATGTGCTTTGTCATGAAATTGATACGGGTGATAATCCTCCTGTTTTTTCGAGACCTTATCGCTATGACAGGGTCAAACAGGGTATAAGTAACTACCATGTTCAGAAAATGTTAGACGATGGAACAATAATTCCAACAACATCGCCTTACGCATCCCCAGTTGTTTTATATCAGAAGAAAAACGGGTTGCCGTTAGATGACCGAGAAGCTTATAGGTTTGCAATAGATTATAGGAAATTAAATGCGATCACGAGATATCCGCGATATCCGCTACCAATAATTGATGATTTGATCACTAATATTCCACACACCGAAATTATGTCATCACTTGATTTACGCAGCGGATACTTTCAGATGGCAGTAGACCCCAAAGATATTCATAAGACGGCGTTTGTTACAAAAAATGGTACTTTTGCATTTACTCGCATGCCATTTGGCCTTTCGGGGGCAGCTCCAAATTTTCAAAGGGCAATTGAATTGATACTTAAACCAGTTCTCGAGCCATTTACCCACTGCTATATGGATGATGTTATCATTTCATCTCCATCTTTTGAACGCCATGTAAAGCACTTACGGGAAGTATTCAGATTGTTGCAGGAGGCTGGTTTAACGTTGAATCGTGAGAAATGTCATTTCGCGAGGGAACAATTACGTTATTTGGGTTTAGTTATTAATAAAGAAGGAGTTAAAACAGATGAGGAGAAGGTAAAAGCAATTATTGAAATGAAACCTCCGAAAACTGCAAAACAGGTAGCAAAATTTTTAGGAATGACGGGTTGGTATCAAAAGTTTATTAAGAACTACGCAGACATGTGTGAACCCTTATATAGTTTAAAACGAAAAAACTCTAAGTTCCGTTGGTCGGAATCAGCGCAGGAAGCCTTTGATCGTATTAAGAAAGCACTGACAGAAGCTCCAGTGTTACAATTACCAGATTTTTCCCAAGCTTTTGAACTTTATACGGATGCTAGCTCAGTGGGGGTAGGAGCAGTATTGACACAGAATAATAGGCATATTGCGTTTGCCTCAAGAACTTTAAACCGCGCTGAAAGAAATTATAGTGTAACGGAACGTGAATGTTTGGCTGTCATATGGGCGTTAAATAAATATCGCACGTATTTCGGATCCTTGCCGGTTAAAGTGATAACAGACCATGCCGCACTTACCAAATTAACGAATGGAAAGAATTTGTCGTCTAGAATAATAAGGTGGACGCTTAAGTTGGCAAATTTTAATGTGGAATGGGAACATCGCTCAGGTACACAAAATTTAGTGGCTGATATGTTGTCTAGAAACCCATTAGAAAGTAATGAAGAACCAACGGTGTCTTGTGCGGTGATTAGGTAGTTAGTATTATCGTCTATAGAACAGTTGAGAGAGGAACAGAGAAAGGATCCGGAGTTAGGTCATATCTTGCGGTTTTTAGAAAATCCTGACTATAGTTCCATTAATGAGTCAGTATGTAGAAATTGGTCCCGCGAATTTAAATTAATTAACGGATTGTTATATTATGCAAAATATACAACCACACTAGGTGAATTAAGAGTATTTATACCGAAAACATTGCGTAAAGATGTTATGCGAGAATTCCATGACTCGCCGATGGCAGGCCATCTAGGCAAAAAGAAAACCTACTTAAAATTAAAAGACGCGTGTTATTTCCCATACATGAGGAAATACATTTATAAATATGTAGCAACCTGCGACCAATGCCAAAAATTCAATTATAAGAACGTATTACCAGCTGGTCAATTAATTCCGATAGTAACGAATTTTCCGAATGAAATCGTATCTTTAGATTTATTAGGCCCATACCCTGCAACTAGTCCGGAACGCTATAAATTTATTTTAGTAATAACAGACAATTTTTCTAAATGGGTTGAAATAGTTCCCTTAAGGAAAGCTTCGGCTAAAGCAATTCCTAATGTATTTTTTGAAAATTATATTTCGCGTTATGGAGCTCCTGTAAAGTTAGTCAGCGATAACGGCCCCCAAATGATATCCGAAGTTTTTGAGCAAGTATGTCGCAGGTTGAACATAAAACACGTTAAAACTGTGGTATATCGTCCACAAGCTAATCAAACGGAAAGAGTTAATCGTACTCTTTTAAAAATGATTTCGAGTTTTGTCGCGGATAATCACACTAACTGCGGCCAATTTCTGCAAGAGTTCAGCTACGCTCTAAGGACATCAGTACATAAGACAACGGGTAAAACACCGGCGGAATTATTTTTAGGTCGAAATTTAATCACCCCATTTCAAAAATTAATAATGGTAACTAATGGATCAGACTTAGTTTGTGGGAATATAGAAAAATTGTTTGAAGAGGCTAGAATTCATACAAAGCGCCAGCACGAGAAGTGGGCGAACTATTATAATAAGAAGAGGCGTGAAGTTAATGTGAAGGTTGATGATCCAGTGTTAGTTCAAACTCACCCGTTGAGTTCGGCAAGTAAGAAAATAGTGGGTAAATTTATGCCAAAGTTTGAGGGCCCCTATAAAGTTCTGAGTGTAAAAAATAATAATAATTTAGTAATATTAAAATTTGGTAAAAGAATAACCGTTAATGTGGATCAGGTGAGAATTTACCATCAAAGAGAATCAGAAGACAGTGTTGCCGAATCGGAAAGTGCCAGAAGTAGTGATCATAATGCAGTAGCATCAGACAGGTCGGATGATAGGCAGCCGAGATTAATGCAATCAGAAAGTAATGGGAATTGTCTGAGAGGATCAGAAACAGGAAATTTAGAACGTAGTAGATATATAGTTACGAATAGACGCGATGGAGAGGAGGTGAGAAGAAAAAAACGTGTGCGAACGGAGTCTGCTGTTTCTTCGGGGGGTGATGTGTATAATTTCAGGAAGAGAAAACCACGTTGGAGTGAGAAAGAGAAAAGAGGAAGACCAGACTCTTGGGTGGAAAACATACAGAAGAAGAAGAGACCAGAGGCCCAGGTATCCCGAGACAAGAGAAAGTTGACCTCGTCAATGCCGTCTAGTCCCTCCAGAAAGCGGTATAGAAAGGTGGAAGAAAGTAATTCTGAAGGAACAATTCCAGGACCATCCCGCAGTGAACAAAGGAAATCGGAAAGAGCAATTCCAGGACCATCCCACAGATTTAAATACAACAGACCCCATCAAGAACGGAACTGCCCTTACAACCTTCGGAGCCGACGTCGAGTGGACAGCAGCCAAATTCAAAATCTCGCAAGTAAAAAGAACGCCTCAGCAGGAGCATATCAGCTTCAAGGGACTCAATGGAAGAGGAGACCCAGAAGGTGGGAGCGCAGAGAGGACAGCCCTAGGACAAGGTCATCCAGTACAGAGGCCATGGTTGGAGACAAAGCCTATGCAGATTGGATCTAAAGACTAGCCAGGTTGTATAATTCTAATTTGTTTATTTTTCCTCTGACAGACAGTTCGGAGTATTTTCCATGTGGGCTAGTCTATTTTTTTTTTGTAAATATAGCGTACAAAAGTTACTGCGTTGTGTGTATTTTCATATCGGTTGAAAAAGCTTTTGTATTTAATTTTTTTCCAAATTGTGGGAAAACATTTGTTGAATTGCAATTGTTTTGCTACACTTTAAAGACGAGGCTTTATATGTGAGATTACTTGTATTGTTTGTTTAATATATTCTATGTAAAAAATGTATATATTTTTGTGTGTAATTATTAAGATGTATAAGTAGTGTCTGGTTTCTGGGCGCGGCGTAATTAGGAATACTAACAAAAAACATTAACAGCGCAGCGCGATTGATTGGGAATTTTTGAAAATGAAACCAGATAAAGGTTATTTTGTTATGAAACTATATATATATAACTAGCTGTTACCCGCCCGCTTCGCTGGGTATTTCATGATGTTTTATAAATTTTTACTGCTTATATATATGTATAAATGATTGATATCTAAGTCCTAGCATTAAGAATTCGATTGAATTGAAAAATATACTATATAACTGTCACCT
>BMAO01023381.1:0-35966 GCA_019973975.1 Trichonephila clavata | reverse complement strand
CTAATCGTTTGTACAAAAAAAGCACTAAAAATTTAGAAGATCGTTAAGCTGAATGTATCACTAATGAAGAGAGTATCTAGATAAAAAAGTTTAATTTTACCTAAAAGTTGTTGTTTTATTAATTTAGCCCGACTTATTGAGTGATGTGTTAAATCATCATGTAAAGCTGCCGTTTTTTCTAGGTGAAAAGCTATTTTCAACTGAAAATTAGTATAAAGTATTGATAAATGCTTTACATTAATGAAAAATTCTTCAGGAAATATATCATTTACAAAAGATTGCTTCTAAGAATACATAGGACGCTATACTATACTACAGATGTAAATGTATCAATTCCGGAAGAAAACCTTAAACATAATTTCTATTATTTAATGAATTATGAAAGTAAGTGTCACACATAATGCATTGGCATTTTGGCAATAAGCAATAATATTGTGATCTATCATCTCTTGTTGTTCCAATTTACAGAAACATAGTCGTCAAATAATTCCCATTCTTATGATATAAATGAATTTATATTCATTTATACAAATTCTAAGGTATATGTTTAATATCACCCAAATTAGTTTTTAGGAATTTCTTAGATAAAATGCTGTTTAATAAATTTTGTTCTTATTTCTAAAACATGTTTTTCTACATCACCGTAAATGTTTTTGTAATGCAGGAAAAACATCTTTCCATCCAAAAATATTAGTTTTTAAAAAATATTTTAAGCAAATTATATAATTAAAAATGCACAAAATTTAAAATTTAACGTGAATTGTTCCTAAATTTGTCATTTTTTAAATTTAAATTCTGGAACTCATGAAATTATCACGTCTTTACTCTTATATATGTTTTGATTTAGATTGCATGAATAATTTTTTATGTTAAATTGATGGTAAAATTTCACTAACAAATTATTATGTACTAAAATTTATAAGAATTTTTGTTTGAATAAATTTCAGAAATATTTAAAATAATTATTGAATATTAATTTAATATTGACTTACTAAATATTATGGATTGCTTACAACTTCTCTTATGTAAATCTATAAATGCTTCTATTTGTTTATTTTCACTTTATACAAATCCCCACTGTTAATCATATTTGCTCTTAAATGTTTTCGGTAGCTTTACTGATGTTTTGAAGAAAACTTTAGCATATTTCTGGTTAAAAAAAACAAAGAAGAAACGGAAAAAACATCTTATTTATTTTGGTTCTTTGCCCCTGTAAAACATCATTTTTCATAGATTATGTTAAGGAAATTGAAAGTAGGAATGTTGGTTTTTTAAATTATCCAATGTGAAGAGCTGAATTTCAGATATCTTCCTGCAGAGATATTTTATTTTAATTAATGTTTTTCTTATATTAGATCTGGTCTATCTGTTTTGTTTTTAAAACACATTTTAGAGTTGTCCATCCCATATAGTAATTATCGACGCTAGATTCTGAGCCGTAGGGCTTGGGTTGGAATCTCAAAGAAGGCACGGATTTTTTCTAAATGCATAGTGCCTTTGCGGAATGGGGAAGGGGGCCGTCGAATTGCAAGTCCTCTCATGAGGACTTGCAACTTTAATTATAATTGTTTTACTGACTTTACGGTTTTATTTACTAAGTCATTCGTTTGTGTGTTGGAGTCTAACTTGAAGTCAAGATAAAATTATTCAAAATAATTACAAACTGAATTTTATGAAAATTTAATTTTTTATATTGATTGTTATTTTTTTCAATGCATTCAAGTATACCAAAATAGGTATACTAGACTGAACTAGACAGAATGTATATATATATATATATATATATATATATATATATATAAATGAAGGTTGAAATATAATATAGAGGACTCCTTGGAGAAGTCGGTGACAAGGTACGGTGGCCAAGCAACTTAATTTAGCGATAGGTGTTTCAAGAACTTACAAAGTAGAATTTTACACTGAAAATAAAAAATATATATATAATGTTACGAATTTTGTATAAAATAATGTAAATAATTTGTATTTGGATGGCAATGCCTTTATATTACTCTATATTTATTTCATGTTAAGATTGTAATATTCACAAGCAAGCCGTCCCTTACGTTATAATGGTGATTCATTGGTAACTTGGCGAAATATTGGCGATGGAGCCAAGTTGGCATCATTTTTGGCGACCAAGTTGGCGACAAATTTGGGTGATTTTGGCGACAAATTTGGCGACTTTAGCGACCATGTTGGCAAATTCGTGACCCTCTGGATTCTTCTAGAAATTAGTAGAAAAATCCACTAATTTCATGATCTGTGACACGAGCGCATTTTTTCCAGAAATTTCGGCCCCTGTTATAAATAGAGCGAAACTCGCCGCAACAGTCAGTCTGATTTCAACCAGCGAGTAGCGAGCATTGTTTTGATTAACGATTAGTAGACTTGCCTTGAACTTGATTGTGGCTGTGCTTGTGAATAGTCCTTAACATACGTGTAATTTAGACACTGCTTATTGTGTCTGAGTGCTGTTGAAGGTGTGAAATCCTTCTGTTATTTATTCTGTGAATTTTGCTGTTGAATCCTGTATTTCAAGGATTGATTTCCGACAATAAATACTCATCGCTCTTAAAGAACTGTCTTGTTGTTTACGTCTGATTTTGCATAAAATCCTCGAACCCCGATCTACGTAACAATATATATATGAATGAGAAATACATATTTTTTTCTATTTCCTAAATATTTATCATTTTTTTCGCTTGGTGACCGATTCTGTCACTAAAAAAATAACTTTGCCTAGAGATCACCTCAGATTTTAATTAACATAAGTATTACATTGAAATGCATATTACTTATGAATAATATTAATTCATTAAAAAATTTTACTCACTCGGTAAACTCAAGATTTGTAATTATTATTTATAAGATTTTAAGGGGGTCACTTCACAAAAGTCGATCCAAAAATCGATTTTTCAATTTTGATTGAAAAATAAAATACCACTCTTTCTCTTTCTACTGCAATTTAAATTTTTGTTCTAGTTGAATTAGAAGTATTTTTAATATTTTTTTAAAAATTTGTTTACATCCGTCAAACCCAAAACCAGCTGATTGCCACGCCCCTTTCATTTCAAAACAAAAGACACTTGCTACTTTTCAGCCTCATCAAATATTTTAAATTGATTAAAAGGATTTATTTTGATCCGTAACTTGTTCAGGAAAGAAGTGAAGTGAATAATTGTAGCTGTTTGTTTACTTTCTGGAAACTCGCGTGTTGTTTTTTACCTCTTCAAATATTTTAAGAATTTCTGCTATTGGAAACATTGATTCTATCAAAACCTTTTTTAACATGTTTATGTTTAATAATAAAACGTTTATAAAAAATGAAAGTTTGGAAACAAAGGTACAAAAACCCAAACTTTCCAGAAATTAAATGCGTCATAAGTCAGAATAATGAATTCAAATTATACATGAATAATTCAACTTTAAAAGCTAAGTTAGGTAAGTCAAATAAAGAGTATGTTTCCTTTTAGATTCATTTGAAAGTTTTTTTTGAAATAATGAACATTCTACTGTTTTCTTGTGCTTTGAAACCACATTTATTATAAATAAAATGTAAAAAACAAGGTATTCACATAAATTTTGGTCGCCAAATCCAAAGTTTGGTTCTAAAGTTGTTGACATGTTGTGACTTTTGTGATGTTATTCAAACATTTCTTAATACCAGGTTTATTAAAACAGCAGTTAATCAAATAAAAAATAAATTAAATGTAAAAAAAACTTTTTTAAGAACAAGCTTTTATTTAAACGCGCTAAAAAGAATAAAATAAACTTTTCCTTTAAAACTTTTTTTACTATCAACTTATAACGTCATTACACAATTTATATGATATAAAAGCTTGTCGCAATATTTAAGTACTCATATTTACTTAGTTTGAATTTTTAAAAACCAAAATCAATCAGGTCAAGTTATTTATTTTACTTGTTTATCTACACAGGTATATCTCGCGACAAGCTTTTATATCATATAAATTGTGTAATGACGTTATAAGTTGATAGTAAAAAAAGTTTTAAAGGAAAAGTTTATTTTATTCTTTTTAGCGCGTTTAAATAAAAGCTTGTTCTTAAAAAAGTTTTTTTACATTTAATTTATTTTTTACTTTTTAGTTTTCTCTGGACAGGTTTCTCAGCCTGTTCAACTCATTGAACGCTGGTTCGCCATCCCTGGTTTAGCTGAATTAATTCTCGCAAAATGGTATTAGACTAAAAACACAATTTTTTTAAAATCCGTAATTTTTAAGCAATTTTTTCAATCTTCGTGCAGTTTTTGGGTAACATTGTTCTACACACGAAAAAAAAAAAGGTTTAGTGAGATTATCTTCATAAATGACAAAGTTATTAAATGTTTAATTAAAATTTTGACTATTTTTGAAAAACTTAAAGAATATATTATTTATTTGAAATATTTTGAAGATAAGGGATATATTTCTCTAACATATTAGAAGAAAATTTTAGTTTATTAAAAAACTTCAAAAGGCATTTAAATATTTGTATTAATCAATAAAATGCTTAAGACTCAAAACGCATTTTGTAATCAAAAAGAAAGTTTTATCAAATAATGATACTTTTTTGCTGCACATTGAATATCTTCTACGTAAGAATCTATTTTTTTTTAAATTGCTCAGATCATCTTTAGAAACCTGATTTTGAAAAAATCAATAATTAAATTCAAATACAATTAACAGATTCTATTTGTAATTAAATTTAAGGACACATGTCGTAGTGTGTGTTTAGATTACTGGTGATAAAATGAGGTGTATTTAAATTACTTGTAGGCTTAAAATTAGAAAATTTCTTTAAAAAATTCCTTTATTTTATTATAAAATTATTTTTTTTAATCGAAAATATATTGCATTTCTAGATAATATTTTTCTCTTATTGTTTTCCTAGCGGATTCCTTTTGATGGGTAAGATACATAAAAAAATGATCTTTCCGATTCTGTAATTATTTTTTGTCTGAGTTTCATAGATTAAAGTTAGATAAATTATTTAAAGAATTTCTTCAATACTCCATCTCAGTTTAACTTGGCAGTGTTGAGAAAGGTATACAATGTATCAATCTACTTGAAAAATAGCTCTACTTTTTTGTTTTGAATTTAAATCCAAGGAAATAGATAGAAATTTGTAAAAAAAATTGCATACGTTGAAGAAATTAGATTGTTTTTACGTTGTAGAAATGTAATTATTTTTTAGACAAAGTTAATTAATACTGTCAATAGCGCAACGTCATGAAATTCCAGTTTGGCTGAAAACCGATTTTCGACGCCAACTTTTGTCATTGTTGTAACAATAAAATTATTACAACAATGCAAATATATCCAAGTTGGCGCCCAAAACTAGTTAAACGTTTTTAATTAATATCTTTTTAATTAATTGCAATATCGGAATATAAATGGTCAAAACATGCATTGTCATCCAAACTAAACGTGTATACAAAATTTCAGCTCAATGGGTGGAAGATATCAGTTTCAAAATTTGAGTTGCAAGATTCCACCCGAACAAATTACATACATACATACATACATACATTGTAAGTTAAATAAAAGCTTTTAAAAAGATACAAAATTATATGAAGTAAACACTGGGTACTATTATATGCTATTATTTTTATTGGAAAAGAGAAGCAACTGCGAAAATATTTTGTTTAGTTATGAATTGTCACGTCCACCAAAGTGGTTTTACGAGTTCATGCATGGCATTAAATAACACGACACAGAAAGTAGCCAGTCTATGGTATTATATATATAACTGCTGTCGAAATGATATCATTTAATAATGCAAGTCCTATTGTACCGGTGTTTGTCTATGGCATTTGCAAAAAAGGGGTCATGTTTCTCTGAATGGTATTACAGCAGTTAGTGTGAACACTGGGAAAGTTGTTGATGCCGAAAAACTGTAGAGGAAATACTCAAGTAATTTTAACGACAATGTACATAACATTGAGTGTTCGGCCGATTACTTCGGAAGTAGTAGGGGGATGAAAGTTGAAGGTGCACTTTGTATTTTCCATTGCTCAGAGGCACGACACAAATTACGATTTACTAATTGCGACAAAATATTTGGGTGATGAGGACTTTAAAGCATACAAAGCAGTTTTAGAATCTTAACCTTAGAAAGATGTCAACATTAAAACATTAGAATGTGTTGGTCATGTTGAGAAAAGGATGGAGACACATGACAGGGCATTAAAATCAAAATTTAAAGGCAAAAATCTTGTGGACAAAAAATCTCTAGGAGGTCGTTATAGATTAACAGATGCAGTAATAGACAAATTGTAAAGATACTATGTTTCGTGTGGCTATTTGAAGCAACTCAGAAAACTTGTCAGTCATGATGCAAACTATTTGGGCTATATTTTTTTCATAAACTCTCCACAGATTTGAAAATACGACACGGCTTATGCCCCATGGGAGGTGATTCGTGGTGTGAATATAATAGGTTCATACTGAAAGGTGACACATATATGCTTAACACAACTCACCTATTGCAATTAGCAATTGCATTAAAAAAGTATTTAGAGATTTCTCTAGTCGCGAACTCTTTTTTACGTGCTTTAACGGTAAAACTTAAAATTTCAATGAAACCTTAAATTGTATTTGATTTATAGTTCCAAAAACTTTATTTATACAATTAGGAACTTTAAAAACTATAGTATTTGAAGCTACATTTTTATATAATCAAGGTTTCATTACCAAATTAAAAGTTTTAGATGTCTTAAACATTCAAACCCTGGATTTTACAAATGTCGAGCGTTGGAAGAAGTAGATCATGCGCATATTAAGAAAGCAAAATAGGCAGTTTTACAATGAACCAAAGAAGCTAGAACTAAAAACAAACAATTAAATTTAGAAAAGAAGATGATCTTGCATATGATACCAGAAATCCAAGTTGTGGTTCTGGTACGTATTAGTTAATAGTAAATTTTTACTTTAAATCACTATTTCTCAAAAGTGTAAATTTCAACACAAAAGGAACATTTTTGAAAAATCTACTTAATTTATAGCTTTGAAACTTTGCACATATGTTAACACTATACAAATAAATATTTTAATGAGAGATTTTGTCAAAAAAATTATTCAAAAAAATTTTATGGATTAAAATGTACAAGAATTTTTATCGTTTTAATAATTTTGACGTGTTACTCCACATATGAATTTTTTTAAAAAAAACTAATCAAAATTTTGAAAAATTCTCTCATTAAAATAATAAAAACAATACAATAAATCTACACAAAAAAATTCATGACTGTACAACTTGTCAATTTTTCAAAAATGTTCCTTAAATTTGGTCATTTTTAACATTACGGAGATAGGGAAAAGGCTGCGTGAAGTGACCCCCTTAATACGCTTTGCTATTTTAGTTTTGAAAACTCTCATTATATATATATATATGATGCGAAAAATAAATAAATAAATAAAAACACTTGTAAATGGAAAAAAAAATTCGCATTTAATAAAAATTATTTCTTCTAGCTCGGTCATAAAATTTTGTGAATAAAAATTTGTTTTGGAAAATAATATACTGCTCAGATAAAAACTACTAATCGTTATGTGGAAGCTTTGTTTTATGTACAAAACGATGAAAATTATGATATTTTTTCTATTTAATTTCCGTTCCATCTAAGTGCTCTATTTATGATGCTTTCTTCTTTTATATTTACATTCCCTAAAAGTTTTCCCATCTTCTTCTTCCTGAAAAAAGAAACGAGTCAAGAGAATTACTCTTCCAACATTTTACTGGTTCTTTGCAGACGTAGTCTCCTTTTTAGACTCACAATAAAAAAAAGCAAGTCAAAGCTAGCATTTGACGAATTTCTACAAAAGCCTATTCTATTTGTCTGCAGAAGGAACTAAATGATGCAATTTAGTAGAAGCATTTAAACATTAAATAAATCCCCCTGAATGTTATTTTCATTTACGTAAAGGAACAATAATTAGAAGAAAGTTCAATACTAAAAAAAAATATATATATATTTTTATTTTATTGTTTAATAAAATTACTGAACTGTTTGTTATAAACTATAATTTCAAGTATATCCCTTTAAGACCCAACTTGCACGATTGTGTGTTTTAGATATTCTTATACGCTTTTGCTTCTGTAATAATATTATGAAAGAAAAGCCCGAATCGAACGAATGAGCTGTTTTGCAGAAAGTGTTAAGAATCACTTTTTATGAACAGACGATGGTTATAGTTCATATTTAACTTTCAGCTTGAAAATCTAGCCTTGTTTTACAATACAACGAAAACACGTCTTTTTTTAAAGTGTCGTAAAAAGGCAATTATCAATATACTTCTAATTGCTTGGATACACATTTTTGCGCTAATGTGTAAATTATTGTAAAATAGCAAAAAATATTAAATATAATATATTAACGTTGCTTGTAGGACTCGTGAATTCGTACCCCCCACGATTGTGCGAATTAGGCATTACTTGAGTCACTACAGCTGTAAAGGTAAGTGCTAGTCATGCGAGTTTTCTCTTTTCTGTTTCAATAATATTAATAGAAGCCTAAACTGAAATATATATATATATATATATAATTAATACCCCATATTTCCTTGGTAATTTGGATGAGACCCTTTTTTTTATCTCATCTTTTGGTTTTTTGCAATTTATTTTTTTCTGTCTTACATTTGTTGAGGTGTACTGCATTTTGATCCTTTATCCTGATATCTGCATTCATATCTCTTCCCACCCCTTTGCAAAAAGATTTTTTTTTCTCCCAGTGGAAATTGGTACGGTGTGTCTTAAGTATTTTAATTTTTTTTATGTAATAAAATTATCTGATACATTTTATAGCTTTTAGAAAATACTGTGCTAACTTTCAACTGAAGGTATGTTCAGGTGTCTAAAAAAAAAAGATTTCTCACACAAAAGAAGATATCTTGCAATTAATGAATAAATCAGATTCTGAGCTTAGTGATCTCACGGGTGATGTCTGTACAGCAAACAACACAAATGAATCTCGTAAACTGCAAGGATAATCCAGTTTGGATGAGCGCGATGGAAAAAAAACATAGAAATATTTGCAATAGAAAAACAATTTTGGATCATTCCTTACCATTACAATCTCTGGAACTCATTAATTTTATTGTTTTAGCTTCTATGAATTATTGGCTTATGTGCACACAAACAAGATTCTAAATCAAATAAAATTCCAACAAAAATCAAAATGGATCTCAACAAATTTAAGTTAGAGATATAGCTGAACCGTTAGCAAGCCGTTTCTCAAACTGTGGGGTACGCCCACCTAGGAGGCATGATATTACTACTAGAGGGGCCCCAGCATATTAAAAAGTCGAAAACAAAAGCTTATTTTTTGAAAAAAATTGTAATTTACTGAAAGTAAAAATACAAAAAGTAAAATACATATTTATACTGATATAATACACTTATAAATGTATCAGTACTGTACAATGTATTTATAATTAATTTAAAAAAAACACAATACTAAGTTGAAAATAAGTTTAATAATTACCAATGACCTCATGGGCGTGACACATATAAAATTATATACACAAACTAACACTTATCATGATAATTTGTACGGTTTATAATTAATCCATTAATTGTGGATTAAAAGTTACGCAATTTTCTCCCAAGGGCCACTATTTTCCACGTCGGCTCACGTATGTTATGTATGGGAAGGGAGAAAGGAAGAAAAAATAAATCCTCTGAAATAAGTAAATCCTTCGCAAACACTGTAAGGGTCATTTTGTTGCATTCTAAGGCTTTCGGAATAATTTCATGGATAGCAGTGCACAGAGAAGGTTGTAATTTGGAAAGACGTATATATACGTCAGGGACAATTGACGCTTTGACTGAGCGAGACGTATATATACGCCGATAGCACTTAAGAGGTTAAAGTCGTATTGTAGTTTTAACTTCAAAGTACAGTATTATTGATTACAGTATATTAAAAATACCTCCACACGAGTCAAAATGTGAAATTAGTTACACCAGTTAATTCTACTCAATGCAATTTTATTCTAAGCAATACACACACACGCACAGTACATTTTTATTTGCAGTTGTATTTATAAAAAAAAGTACTAAGCCGATAATATATGTTTTAAAAATTTGGTAAATGTTTAACACTTATTTATTTTTAAGTATTATTCAACTATATTCATAATTTCCAATAGTAGATATATTTCTTTTATATGTTCAAAACACATTTGTTATTAATTTAAAGGTTATTATAATTTAAAAATTATGATTCAAAAATATTGGTATTATTTTTTGAATATGCTTACTAATATTATAAATGCGAAAGTTTGGATGTATGGATGTTTGTTACACTTTCACGCAAAAACAAAAGAATGGATTTTAATGAAACTTTACAAAAAAAATAACTTATACATCTGAATAACACATAGGCTATAATTTATAAAGATATTGTGTGAAGCGTACAAAATGTAACGATAAATGTCAAGTAAGTAGGAAAAATTTCTGCCATCTGCAAGCTGTTCTGGCGTGTGCTACAAGAAATGTTAGAGCTATTCGTATATCATCCCGTAGACAAAAAAGCTCGCGACAGTATATATCTATATTTTTATGTGTAAGCCATTATCGCCAAAATAATGTACCATAAATACAATAAAAATTGATAATTCATTTAAATGCAAGTTTTTTTTAATTATTTCATTACAACCGATTACTATGAAAATTGACAATTATATGTATTCTTTTCTGGAAAAGGTTTTTGTGCAATCATTTTTGTTGTAGTTCCCCACCAGGTGGCGCTATAGCATATCAACCTCTACACCATTCAATCCATTACCAAGTTGCCAACATGATCGCCAAATATGATGGTAATTTGGGTCTATCGCCAATATTTTATTACGTTTCCATTGAATCGCCATTATAATAAAAGGAACGGCGTTGCTTGCGAATATTAAATTTTAACATAAAATAAAGACAACAGAAAGTAATATTAACGTATTACATATCCAGATATAAATTATTTAGACTATTTTAAGCGTTTATTTCAAAAACTTTGTAAAAATGTGTTAATTTTGCTGAGCAGAGATCAGCTTAGAAAGGTGTTTTCTAAAATCCACCCAAGAAGAGAGTTTCGGGGTGCTATAAAAAATCATTTCATCCTCCTTTTTATCAGTTATTAGATCTACAAACTTAAAATTTAACAAATGTGGTTTTTTTTGTTCAGCTAAGATATGCCCAAAGCTTTTTTTTATTACATTTGCAATTCACATGAAATTAATTCTTTAAAGACTTCTTTATCCTTCCAATCTGTATTGTTTAATTTTTCAATTCACCCATGCAAAAAAACAGGTATATGAGCTAGTACATTATGTTTAAGTACAATATTGATAGACATCTTATAACTTCTTCTTTATCATTGCTTAAGTCCTTTTTCTTTTCTTTTTAATCGTGTAAATATATGAACAATTATGAAATCTTATAGACTTAATGTTTGCTCAGTTGGTTTTAGCTCAAACGTCATTCTCTTTAGAATTAATCACATTAGGATTTTTCTTCTATCTAGAAAACTAATAACGTCAGATAGTCATAGCGATGACAAGTTTCTTTTGCCACACTTATATATCAATAGATGGTTAAAGAACTTCTGTTTATGTTATACAAAAGAAAATATGTAAAGATGTTCTGACACTAATAAACGATGACAGGACTTGATGAAGCGATTAATTGCCTTTCAATATTAAATTAATCAGGTGGCGTGTTTAACTTTATAATCACGTCTAAATAAGGGGAAAAAATGTTCCAGTCATAAAAAAAGTTCTTGATTGGTATCGTCTTATAGTTTTACACAAGTTCCAGACTTTTAAAGGGAAAATTAATTTAACAGTTAAGAATGGATTCCCTTAGAAAAATTAAAAGGAAGATTCTTGAAGTGTGAAGATATGTAATTTTTCCCCCTTGAACATATATCTATATCGTTGTTTTAATATAAATTTAGAAATCTTTTATCAATGGAACAAATTCTTTAGTTAATTTATATCGGAAGCTGCCATCAGAAAATTAAATGTTTCTCTGATTTTACAGCGTAAACTAATTCTTGTATAAAAATTAGATTTTCAATGAACAATCTGAAATAAATTAATGGATTATTTGTCAGATATATAAGTAACACGAAAGAAAATTAATTTCAAGCTTAAAAACTTAATGAATTTTAAAGATTAAAAATAGAATTTAATTATAGTTACATAATTTTACAAACCATTAGACACGCGCTTCACTGTGCATTTCTGGACATTATAAATTTATTTATTGGTTTTAAGTTATTGAGAGTGACAGAGAGCTAAGCATTAAACTTTCAAATGTATTGAGAAATATTCATACAGATATATTCAGTTTCTAAAACAAATGCATATTTGTCTCATATTCCCTCGTATCCTTCGCCTTACCCGAAACCAATTTCTGCAAAATCCATTTTGAGTGTAATCTTTAATCAACAAAAATAAATAAGTAAATACGATTATCAAATTGCAGGAATTGTTAAAAAACGTAAATATTTCGATGATAAACACAGTTATAGACCCGTAAGCCGATTTGGAAGTCTTCTTACGCAAAAACTGTGTTTATCCCCCGGTTTTCTACTCATCGCAATAAAAAGCTTACTAAATTTTAACTGAGTTGGTCTTATAAATTTTTGACAGGAAATTTTGTTTGTAATGCCCTTCTTATGAGACAATTCAGGACGACCGTCTATTATGTAAACTGTGGCAGGAGTTTACTCTTAAAGTCTTGGAGAGGGAAAAGTGTGTTACTGCTGTATTCGGGATGGTAAATGTGTGTTCGAAATTGAAATTTGGAAATTCTTCGAACTTTCCCGGATAATGTCGGACAACCCGAATGCCCTCTTTCGTTGACTGAACTTGCAGGCTCAAGGGCACCGAAAAAGATCTCCGGTTGTGTCTAGGGACGGGAAACGAGAATCTGATAACAGATTTCAGAAACTCCTCTAACTTTAGCAGGATATTGTTGGAATTAGGGGTAAATATTTCCGGTGCCCAATTTTAAATTCCCTCAAGTGACTGAACTTTTTGCTAGCTTTGTAGCATCAAAAGTGAGCCCCATGTGCGTTTCGGGGTGTGGAATGATATTTAGGTGTTTCGATAACTTTGCTCGATAATGCCGGATGACCGTAATATTTGCGGACAGCAGCACTAGCCTAACTTACCGACGTAAGAACGCAAAAAGTAGGCCCTTGACGTATTTCGGGACTGTAGACCCAAACATTCTTAATCCAGTTCAAGATAATCCCAACGTCAACTAATACAAGACGAACGTATTTTAAGCGAACCGTGACAGGATTTTGCCTGAAAATTCTTGGGGTGTGAGTAGTGGTTTGCTGATTTTTCTGGGTGGGAAACAATAATCTGAAATCGGATTTCAGAAATTCCCTTGACTTTTCTGGACATTGCCGGAATGAGGTCGAATGGCTTTCGTTCGAGTTCCTGAAAAATATTTTGCTCTGATTAGCGATTAGTTATAATAAAATTTATTGTTATACTTGAAAATGATTAAAAAATAATATTAAAAAATGCAAAAAATCAATGTTATTGACCACATTTATATACTTAAGTTTGTAAAAAATGCAACACCTTGAACGAATCATCAAAATTAAATGAACTTTGCAGCAACTAATAATTATAGGATGTTACGCAAAATAGTAAAGTTTCAGAGCCACCACGTATGCGTTACGTGCTAAGCACTCTCTGAACCGATGCAGGGAACATAGTATTAATAGAGGGCTGCAGCGTGACTTTGACAATATTTAAGGATTATTTGTTATTGGCGAACGTTTATTGAGACCAAAGTATGCCACCACGACGAAATAAGTAAAAATTCCAACAACTTGCGGAGTTTGAATGGAGAAGGATTATTGGCAATAGGAGCTCGTGCGCATCGGAACAGTTCCAAAATGATGCGAGTTTGAAAGCAGTGGAACGACGAGCACCAAACAACAAGAAGAACTGGCAGTGGACAATGGAAGGTGACGTCAGTACGCGAAGAAAGACCTCTGCTCGGAATAGCGGGCAATGACTCTACAGCTTCCTCCAGTCAGTTGCAAACACGTTGGTTTAATGCTACAGGTGTACTAATGTCGTCTTCATCAACGTCTGCTGCACAGTGGATTGCATGCAAGGGAGCCTTTTTACAGTATCTCTCTCATGGTAAACCATAGACGTCTGCGTCTGCAATGCGCTCATGAACGCAGAGACTGGTAGGCTGTTTGGCATCTTGTTTTTTCAGATGAATCACGCTTCAATTTCTGGGGCTTAGATGGCCGCATTAGTGTTAAACGCTATGACAATGCACGCTGCCTTCCAAAGTGCGTTATCGAACGACATAGTGGCCTAACACTCGGAGCTATGGTTTAGAGTACGATTTCCTATCATGGGCAACTTCAATTGCAACATATACGTCCGTAAAGTGCTACAACCCGAAGTTGTTCCCTTCCTTCAAGGCATCCATGGAGCTATCTTTCAGCAGGATAATGCACCCTTACATGTTGCAAAGACTTTTCAAGACTTCTGTTCAGCCCAACACATGCAACTTCTTCCTTGACCTACTTATTCGCCGGATATGTCACCTATTGAGTACGCGTGTGATTTGTTTTGTCAGCGTCTCGCTCGTGATCCGCATCCTACAAATTCAAAAGACGTCTTTTGCTGTGCATACAAGCAATATGGAATTATCTTCCACAAGCATACATTTAAAATCTGTTTGACTCCATGCCACGTCGTATAGCATCACTTATCGCGAGGTGGATAATCCAAATACTGATTTAGAACACTTAACATTGTTTTTTGCTTTGAAAATTCCGTCATTTATTTGTACTAATACAAGTCGTTTGTACATAAATTTCATTTAATGCGAATGATTCCTTCATGGTGTTGTATTTTTACAAAGATAAATTTAAATCTTCATCTGTACCTCGTCAGTCATGCTTTATACTATACTCAAATAGGAGATGAATACAGTGCAAAATTAAATTCATTGCGGTTTTATACTTAATGTAAACCTTTCGAAATGTTTAACGAAGATAAATTTGACAATTCATTGAATAGCTTAGAATAATATTATAAATCACTGTATTAAAACAAAGCCTCTGCAACGCGTGGCTGGGTCAGGTAGTACATATATATATATATATATATATTATATATATATATATATATATATATATATTATATATATGTATATATATATTATATATATATATATATATATATGTATATATATATATATATATTTATATATATATATATATATATATAAATTTAGAACTATAACAAACGGCTTTAAAACTTATATTACACTTCCGGGTAGAAAGCTACAAAAGGTTATTCAATCCACATTAGACAGTATTGATAATTCGATTATAGTTAAGAATAGCTTGGATATCATTAAGTACATGCAAGATAAAAAAAATTACTTCTATTCACACCTATGACTTTGAAGATTTATTTAATTCAATAGATATTGGGATATGGTTAAAATTCTCAAAATAGCTTATAACAAATATTCTTTGAATAAAATAATTAAGTATGATAAATATCTTTCAATTATTCATCTAGTACTATATGAAAATTATATTTTTCACAATAACTCTTATTATCATCAAATTAAAGGTCTTCCACAAGGAGGACCTGCGAGTAACTGTTTAGCCAATATTTATCTGCACTTTTATGAATATGATAACATTAGTATAGATTCTTGTTACTTTTTTAGATACATAGATGACTTAATCATCTTTAGTAATATAGTAAATTTTGTTCCTTGTTTTAAATATAATCCCCTATATCTGAAATTATTAAAAACCAATTATAATAATGACTCTGCAAACTTTTAGACCTACAATTAATTGTTAAGAATAATATACTCATTAGTAATATTTTTGATAAAAGAGACTATTGATTTTAACATTATTAAAATGCCTTTTTGGGAAAGTAACTTTCATCTATCTATTTTTAGAAATAGCATCTTAAATTTTATAAAAAGAAATAACGATTTAGTCACAGATAATGATGTTAAGCAAAATAATTTTAAGCTATTCCGCAATAATTGCTTGGAATACAACTATCCAAGTAACTTCATTTTTAAATATATGTCTAAATTATCTCTCTAATTCTCCTTTTCAAAGTTTAAGTATTATTCTTTGTTTTTTTCTCCTTCTGTTTTTTATTATTTTCAATTTGTTTTAGTTTGCTTTGTTTAATTACAAAAAAACTATCCAGGTGGCGCCACTAATTTTTGCATCTGGTTTTATCAACTTAACACGTCATTTTTAACGATCATTTAGCGTATTGTTCTCGTACGTACAGTTTTTCCCGCTCTCCGGTTATTTGCATTTTTTCATGTAAGTTTTTGCTTCATTATTCCTTTTCAAAATTATTTTTATTTGTATTTTGTTAGAATTCATTTCCTTTCATATTTTATATTATTTTTATTTTATTTTTCTTTTGGTTGCAAATTACACGTGGTTGGTTTTAGGCCTAACTTTTCAATATTGGTATGTTTTCCTGTTATGTATAAAATTTCTGCTGAACAGGGGAAGGTAGGATCCATAAAATATATTTAACCCAAATTTTGCTGGTCCTAATTCAGCAACAGCTTTAGAAATCATAACAGGTCTTCATTTTAGTCTATTGACTCTTTTGGCTTCTTACATTTTAAAGTTCTAATTATGTTCCATGTTATACATACGCTTAGTTAATTCTTCTATAATAGACTCTTCCATTATTTTTAAAGTGTGTTTCTTTAAATCTGGTTTGAATCTTCTAGCTTTGTTAGTGATACTATTTTGTATTATCAATTTTATTATGCCATGTATTTCTTTCGTTTTATGTTACTATATATATATATATATATATATAAATATATATATATATATATATATATATATATATATATATATGGGAGGGCAAGCTTGTGCATGTATGGGTGTAGTGCTTTTGTCTATGTATGGGTATATATGCGTGTGTGTATGTGTATTTGCATGTGTGTAGGTATGTGTGTTTCATCAACAATTCAGTTCCATTACCTTGATTTAGTCTAAAAATCAATTAATTATTTGTTCTATAAAACATATCTTTCATTTAAGTATTTGTGAAGGTAGAAAATTGAAGGAAAACAAGAGCACATCTGTTTTGTAAATTGAATTTACATAATATTTTATTTTTAGCTAATAATTTACTTACAAGGAATGAACGAGCTTTGTGGAAAATGTGATGCAAACGTATGCATTAATTTTATTAAAAATAAATGCGAAAGTTTATATATTCATGGAATGAATTGGAAGTTTTAAAATAATTATATTTCATTGTTTGTGGCTCACGCATTGATCTGAAATTAAATTTAAAAATGCATCGTCTAAAATTACAGAGACATACTTAATTGGAATTATAAATTTATATCGTGGTGAAGTTTGGATTAAAACTGTGATATAGAATTCGATGTTTGTGAATATTTTATATGAAGTAATAACAGACCAATGTGGAATGTTATAAATTATTTAATGTGGAACATTTTTAATCTACTTAAATCTATTATTTGAATTGTAAATTAATAGTTTCTACAAGGCCTCTGAAATTTAGGAAATTATTAAGTGCATTTAAAATTTAAAACTAAATTGGTATTCGTATAACTAGATGAACTTCTTAATAAATAATTTTCCTCCATTATAAAGGTAAAAAAATAAATGTATTTAAAATAATACACATAGGAGACTTACAGAAACACAAGTTACGCTAAGATTTAAATGAAGACATCATGATACCATTATGACGATTTAGTTGCTTGATTCATTTTCTTTCTTTAAACAAAAGAAAAGTTAAATATAACAGTGAATATAAATAGAGATTCTCTGTGATAGTAGTATTTTATTCAAATATATGAAAAATACATAATTGAATTCGGTTAAATTCGTAATTAAGCTAAATTTAAAATGAATGTAATTTTGTTAACGTTTATCACATAATTTACTAAGAAAAATACGCAGTATAAACACTTGAAAATTTTATTCATTAAGATGTTATATTAATAATATATGATGGGGCACACACACACAGAGTAGAAGTAGCTCATCTTACATTGTAATTAAATACTTCATTTTATAAAACTTGAAAATTAAAGAACAGATTTTCACGAAAATTCTAACTGCTGTATACAGTGAGTGTGTTAATACATTACATTAAATAAGCAATGACGTCATAAGAGTTTATATGGATTTTATCAAATGAAAATGCATTTCATTAGGAAAATAATTTCTACACATATATTTTTATTTAGACAGTATCCGTTACATTTCATTTTAAACATGTTCACCCATAAATATCTACGCTTTATGAAAAAAGTTTGAATTCAAAATTTTTAAATATCTAAATGCATCTAATATTTTATAATATCGAAAGTAAATTTTAATTAAAGGACAAATAATTTTATTTCCAAATTAGGATTTTGAAGCAGTAGACAAACATTTTAATGCCGATAAAAGATTTAAAATTAGATATACGTCAACTTAATATTTACTTTACTGTTTTGAAAATATAAATTATATTTTTTGTTTAGTATTGCACAGTTAATTTGCTTTATAACAAAAATATGAGCACATAAAGTTACATATGCATTGAGTGGCTAAACTATTAACCACCCCTTCAATATATTACTGGATCACCATTTGCCATTAATACTAAATGGAATTTTCTTGCCATGAAATCTATGAGGTTCTGGTAGGTGGTAGAATTATTTTGAGTGAGTGATTGAGTGAATATTAACTTCGCCCTATTCAGGCACCCAAAGAGCTTTTGGTGGATTATTTTGGCACCATATCCAAGGAAATGCATTTTGCAATGCCTTCAGATTAGAAAGTTCTGGATCCAGTTTCGAAAAGCCAGGTTTAATCTTGCCCCAGGTGTTCTAATTTGGATTGAGATCTGGTGGTTGTGCAGGCCAACGGAGCAAAGTAAGCTTTCAGTCATGCAGGGACCATATTTTATGCTGAATGTATCCATCTTTGGCAGGATACTTTTTAATATACGAGAATGTAGTTTGTTAGACATTTGAAAAAATAGCCATGCAGACATTTATTTTAGGATCCGAATTCTTATGGTGTCATTAAGTTTTTTCAATCCTGCGCAAGAATTCAAGTAAACAAATTGATTCAAACCCAACCTTTTTGTGAGTTTCTTGATTTGTGGTTAGCAACAACTGCAATGCAAATTTAACTATTTTGTACTTGGCTCGTGTAAGTATTAAGGAGACCGAAGTTGGTTGAGATATGATCGCGGGTTTCAGACGGAATGCGAGAAGTGGTTTAAGCTCTTCGACTGAAGACATGTTAGACGTATGCAACTGGTTTGTTGGTTTGCTTTTTTAAGATGTTTCGATCAATTCTATTAGATGTTAGACAGTAGAAGGAAAGGCTCGAATCGGTTGACCAAGGTCTGCTAATGTTATTTTTCTGTGAACTATGCTTTTAACATTCAACTTATTATTTTGATTGCTCCTGTAACGAGAACATTGACTTTATACTTATTTAAAAAATAAAAGATATATTTAATGAAACTGCTTTCATATTTATGCCTCCTCGACATAAAATTTCGCTATCAAACTTTGCTAAAGTTTGGATTAGTTTACCCCGAATAATATAACATACTTAATGTGTGACAACACTCCAATCACCTAGGGCCTTCAGGTGTTTCTCCTCTCAAATAAAATGAACCATGCAATTCTTAGAAGACATTCCCCAAGCCATAATATTGCATCCGCCAGCCTGAAGATTTGTGACAATGCAGATGGAGTTTGGATTCGTACTTTCATTTTGTTTTCTCTGTATTTGCGCATGCCATCTACAAGGTGTAACTGTAAACGCATTTCATCGCCTACATGGCCCTTTTTCGATTATCTAGTTCAAATCCTCTGCTTTTTGGATAACACCTGCTGCTGTTCAACGCAAACGTAGAGGCTTTCAAACTGGTCATTGACTACCATAACCCATACGGTGTCATATACCGGGAATAATTCGTTCAGAGAAGTTTGCAGTTCTCCTTGATTAAGATTTTCCTAAATATGACTTACGGCTGTTCCTTAGTTGAACTGGACAATTTCCGCACTAGATTTCCAAGCAAACTCCTAGTAGTGAGTGATGACCAGAAACTGGAAGTTGAGATTCAAATTTCTGCTTAAGAGTTCACTCTCTGTAAACATTACTAAATATTGCTGCCCTCAAGCACCACACAAGGGCAGCCATTTTCCTGATACTGGTTTCATCGCTTTGAGCACCTACACTCATATCATCGTGTTCAAACACTCCTGAACACGCTTTTTATCTATTTTGTAACAAGCAATACAGTGTTGTAAATGTTTCACTATTTAATGCATTCTCTATTAACACTAAAACATCCGGGATTTCGATTACCCTTAAAAGTCCAACGGTGTAATTTCGACAACGCGATATGAAATACATAAAATAATTGTTTGAACCAAATAATTGCGGAACTACTGCTCTGTAGGGTTTAGTTTTAAGACTTTTTAATATTATTTCGTATAATTAATATATTTTATTACCCTTTTTATAGTAAAAAACTGACGTTGACTTTATGTCTCGTTAAGCTTGATGCACATTCTTTGTCGCAAAACATTTCGAAACGCAAATCTGGCAAGAAAATTACTATTATGCGTTATTCGTTCTGTATTACCCCTAGCGATATATATATATCAGGATTTACTGGAATAATACCAATAATGTCTGCACTTTCTTCAGATTATTCGCAGTCACTTTCACTGAATATTATGTCTTCATCGGAATCAAAATTACAGCAAGACCGTTCACCACGGTACGATTCAGTCTCAGGAAGCTCTCACAATAAATTAGCAATTTTTATCAAGGCTTAAGCCTTTTCTATGACCCATCGTTTCAGGTTTTCTGCTCTGTGCAAGGGTCGAAAATCGAATGAAATTTTTTTTAAGGTAACAGAACACCTTCGAAGAAAATTTTTTGAATTAACCTGAATTTTGCCTGTTAATGCATATTTTATGACCTTATGGGTCTTTAAAATCAGAAAAACACCCAAGTAAAGTCTTATTAGTGTACATTTTTTCTGTGAAAGGGGTATTTTATGAAAAAATAAGCAAAAATAAGACTTTACGCATAACATGATAACTGAAAATAAAATAAATATATTGACATTTTGTAAATTGAATAATATAGCATACAACCTTATCTAGGGAATAGACACTTATTTTGGTGATTTAACCATTACGTGAAAAGCTATTGTGTTTCGAGCTTCTTAACGTTGAAATTTTCTTTAAAAGCTATTGTAATTTTCACTTTATTGCTGTATAAAAAAATTTCTACTCAACATAAAATCTTAAGAGAGGTCTATTCCCTGTATTAGTATTTAAAAAACATATATATAAAATTTTTATTTCATCCAAGCATAACTTTTTGAGATATTGTGTTTTGCGGTAAGAAAAAATGTAAAAAAACTCATTTTGAGAAAACGACAAAAATAACATTAAACTAATCTGATTACAAGAAAAACACTTACTTTCTTATTAAAATGCACCAGATTTATAATTCTCTCCATCTTTAACTTCTAAAACAATATTTTTTTTCTTTTTAAGGGCTCTTAAAATTTTCCTATGTTTCTTTGTTTTGGGGTCTGCGTTATGAATCGATTCACGGATTCTGCATTTATCTAAATGTTTATATCCCCGTAAAGTAAACACCCCAGGATTTTCAATATTCATCTTATTAAAAACTTTGAGGCACCCATTTAATCCCTCATTGAAATGTATAACAGCATCATACGACCCAAATTTAATTGTTTTGAGCGAAACAAATACTTCTTTCGGAACTTTTTGCCAGATTATTCCGTTAAAACACTCATTTGCATTTTGCGTGCGTCCATGTAAGCACTTACTTAATATCTGTTTGTCGCATAGTTCTAAATATACTGGTTTAATTTTATTTAAAACATCATTTGATAAACCAGCCTATTTTGTGGTACATTTTGTTCCATTTGCCACCCCCCGCTGAAAATAACACCAGCTGTCTTTCCCTATTGGGCACTGACCATGCATCGGTTTCTTATCACTTGATGCACAGTGATATAACGCAGCAATTACATTTTGCTGCATGGCATTTAAGTTACCGACATTACTGCGTACAGCAATTCCGTAGTAATTTTGAAGTCGGTCGATAAAATTATCAGTTAATTTGCCTTTACCAGACAGTCCTTTAGTTTTTGTTTTTAGCTTTCTTAGACGCGAGCCCACTCTCTTTTGTACATGGCCAATGCACTCAAACTTTGTAACACTGTTCATTCCATAAGTGTCTTTCACACTCATGAAAGCTTTTGAGTCCCCATCTCCATAATATTGCGTGTATTGAAGTCTGCGGTTTTTTTCTGACCGAAGAAATATTCGTGAAGCCCCCACAATTTCCATTTTTGACGAAGATCCCGTGAAGTTACACTGACATATGTGGTCGGCTTTTGACGACTCATATTCAGAGTTTCTTGGCATAGTCTGAAGTCTCTTACATGTAGGACAGTAGGACGACATAACTTCTACGTCTAACACCTTACCAGTATCAACTGATATTGCAGCAACACAACCATTCATAGACGTATAGCCTCTACGCTGCCATGTGCCATCCACAGATATGCCACATTTTACAAAATCAGATGAAAAATTTTCTTTTATATCCACAATTTCAGTAGCAGCTTTTTTCATGGATTCCTCAGCTACTTCCTGAACCACTTTTAAAAGCTTTGCTTCCTGATTTTTGAAAGCAGTTTTTGTCAGTCGAGGCAAATTTAATGTTGAGCATAATTTAAATGCACCAGCAAAACCCTTGCCTATCTGCCGCATACCATATACTAGCCTGGTATTTATGACTGGTGCATTTACAACTTTTTTTGATGAAGCAAATGCAAAGAAAAAGTCACAGCATTTACATTTTAGTGTAAAATGAGAGCATAATCCATACATGGAATCCTCAAAAAGCTCTACTTTTTCAGCAAAACATTTTGGGCAGCAAAGTTGAGAAAATGCATCCACAATAAGCTCAAGATCAATGATTCTGTTACCAAACAGAGGACCAGGCATTTCTTCTGCAGTTGACATACTCTCATTTCCCAATTTTGAAGAACTAGCAGTGCATTCAGGAACAGGTGTTGAATTGCTGTTATTTTCGGAAATTTTTGTGTATTTATTTCCAAAAAATTGTCTGCAATACTTTTCACCATTTTCAAGCAAAAATAAAACAGAATAGAATTATTTTTTAACTTTCTACGCTGTCGATTCTTTCAGTATGAAAATCAAACGTATATGTAAACAAAGTCACTAAACAACAAATTTGATGCCAGATTTCCTACATAAAAAAGGAAAAATGTATTTCCAAATACATTTATATTTATTCTCAAATATTCTATTTTAATTTCTGACAAAATATTTGTATATTAATTTTCATATTTCATGTCATATACCATGAAAGAGAAACGTAAACAAACAATCTGGGCCACTTCCGGTTAGCAGAAAGGCATTTCCGGTCAGAGAAATTCATGATCAAGTAATATTAAAAAAGCTGTAACTTGGCTTCTAATTAAGCTAGAAACAAATTTTTACAGATTTAGAAAGATAAAAGATTCAATTTTAATATTTGATCAAAAACGAAAAATCAGTATTTTGACCGAAAATTCAGTTTTAAAGGTGTTCTGTCACCTTAAGTGCAGATAACCAAATGCTGGCACATAATTTTGGAAAAATATATTCTTTTCTGCTGTGAAACTAATAACGCTGCATTCGAGGTCAAACCAATGTGCGATAACACTTTGGGAAGTTTTTTTTTTACTAATGGTAATGCTGAAAGACAGCTATTTATAATGATAAATTGCCTTGGTGTCGAAATGACACCAGCAGACGTTCTACGTATATTTAGTTGTAAAGTTTTTCCAAATCAACTAGACTCACAAAACAGTTACTGTGTAATCACCAGGGAAAATGATTAAATGTCACGAAAAGTTTTCAGATTCTGTGCAAAAATGAGGAAAGGAGAAAAAACGGAACACGCTCCGGTGTCAAATTGAAACCGATCGATGTTCTAGTGTTAAGGGGACAGTGGACCTTTGATATTAATTTCTTAAATTGTTATCTTAATTAGCTGAAATTGGAATCAATATAGTAGAGGATCACTATAATTCACAATTTAAATATTTTTTTTAAAAAAATTATAATTTGATTTTTTAAAAACTTTTTAATTTTTTAAAACAGTAATTAACACAGTAATTAATTATTATAACACAGTAATTATTAGCCAAAATGAAAAAAATTCTTCGACAGAATCATTCTCTGAAATAAATAGAATATTAGTATTAAAAATAAAAATCGCTATTTTGACCAATTTTTAGGATTTTGAAAGTCCACCATCCCCTTAACAGATATATTGCCCTTTTAGGCCAACTACGTGATGTTATATCTGATTTCTGTAAAAGTTCCAAGTGGTCATAAGAATTTGGCCACTAAGTGTATGTATACATCTGTAAAATTAACGTAAGAAAAATATTTTGTCAGATAGATTGAAATAATAAATGGCTGACTTTGTGTTAATCTCTTATTCTATCCGTATATAAACTATGCGTCTTTCGGCGGGCCCATGCTCAAATTCTGAAGTATGCACAAGCAGGTTAGATACTGAAATGAGCAGTAATTTTTAGATCTTTGAAATAAACTTTTCTCTAATCAATTGATACGTAAATTTAAATATTACTTTTAGAGAAAAAATATTTCAGTTGGAGCATTAATATAAGAATTTTATGTTTTTCTTTATTGCCATTAGCGAATCAAAACTGGATGTAAATTAAATAGTGATAAATGTATACAATCAAATAAAGAAAATTGCATCTTGGAAAAATTTAATTATTTTACTGTTATATATTCGCTTGAAATGACAGTTGTGACTTTTCCCAAGCGAATACTTGAAGTACGTTTTACGAGTAAAAAAATGATTACATTTTTTTAAAAATTTAATTCCTTGAAGTTCTTGAATGAACAAGAAACTACATATATTCAAGACATGTAAAAAACAGAAGCCATAAGAACTAAATTAAATGAAATTTTTAATAAAGATGATGCACACAAATGGTGCAATATTAGATTTTTCTCGCGAAATGAGAAAGTTCTGTACGTTTATGGGCTAGTGCTTTTTAAAGATTAAATATATTATCGAATTTATATTTTTAACAAGCATTATAAAAAATAATCATACAAAGGACTAAATTCACAAACATAATAATCCTGTTTTCAAATTTATAATGTTGAAGTTTAACTATAAAAAAATTAATAAAAAATTAAAGAGCGATAGAAAAAACCCATTTACAGTTTTATGTAGTATATTATAAAATACTTGGAAAAAAAATTTTAAAGAAAAGAGACATATTTAAAAAAGCCTTAGGAATTTAAAAACTGTTTAAAAAAGTCCAAAAAATTTAAATTTTACAAACATTTTGCAACAAATTAAAAAAAAAATTGTATGGAATTATTATTAAATATTAACCTTTATAAAATATAATTAAGATCAAATGTCAAATATTAAAAATAAAAAATAAATATGAAGATAGTACCACATATGGCCTTAATATAAAATGGGTAAGCTAATTTGTTAAAATTGAATATAATTGGGTTATAATATTAAGTTACACTCTTAAAATATTCCGAGAGGCAAAAGTCATTTTATGGCTTCCATTAAAGGAAAATAAGCCCCTCAGGGGCTCACCTTCTTTAGGTGAGTACGGGTGTCACAATCCCGAGGTACCCTAGTGATCTTTTCCTTCTCCCAAGGGGTTTACTGTCTTTGGTAAACTCGGGTGTCACGAACCCGGGGTACCCTAGTGATCCTTCTCTATTTTCGACCCTCTTGTCATTCAATTTTCCCTTTTCTTCATTTCCCGTCTAGACTACAGACAATTTTTCGAAATTTACATGTACAAAATTATCAATTCATTTTTTTTATTAGATTACTCACAATATTCATTATTAATACTATATTTTTCGTTTTGTATTGCGTTCAATTCGTTTAATATTTTTTGATGATTTATTTTGATGTTCGCATTATTTCTTTGTTTTCTTACTAACAACGTTGGTTTTCCGACCCGCATGTTTGCCGTGTGCGGCGTCCCGTAAGGAGGAAAATGGTGTCCTGGGGATACCTTTTGCGTTCCCTTTGGCCCACGCTTCGCTGTAGACGGGTGGCAGGAGTGAGCCCGCTCCTGTCAATCGGCTGGTGATAAGTCTTTTCGGAGACATTGCTGTAGGGTTAGTGCTGCAGATAAGGGGTGGCGGGTTTACCCGTTGGATCCTCGCCCTGATGCTGTAGCACTATATTCTGGGTGTACTCCAGGTAAGCGCCGTGCCTGGTTTTTGCCAGATGACCGGCACACTGCCTCCCTTGTTGGACTCCGTGGTGGGTGGAGCCACACCAGGATGAATACCATCTCTCTGTCATGGATCCTGAAATTTTGTGCCCGGGTAAAGGCCTCGTTTTACCCAACATCAACATAGATACTATTGCTACTAATTCCCGCTTTTTAATCTTGTCACTACCAAATAATGAAATGTCTCTGAAATCACCATTTGCCATACAGAAAGCACTAAAAGGAATAGGAGGAGATCCGAAATCTGTTAAAAAGCTACGATCCACAGACCTACTTATTGAAACTACATCTGCCTTACAAACTAAGTCTTTCCTATTGGCCAAAACGTTTTTAGATTGCCCGTTAACCGTAAGTCCTCATAGATCACTAAATTCCAGTCGAGGTGTCATTTCAGAACCTGACCTGTTGACCACCCCTGAAGCAGAAATCCTTGATGGATTTTCTGATCAGGGGGTTATCCAGGTCAGGAGAATTACAATTAAAAAAGATAGCACAATTATTCCTACAAAACATCTAATATTAACATTCAATAGCCCGAAACTCCCAACTAATATAAAAGCAGGTTATTTAAACTGTAAAATCCGTCCATACATTCCGAATCCTCTGCGCTGCTTTAAATGCCAGAGGTTCGGACATTCTCAAACTTCCTGCCGTGGGCAATTGACGTGCTCTAGATGCGCAACTGTTGGTCATCCTTCCACAGATTGCAGTCTGGAGCAGAAATGCGTTAATTGTTCACAGCCTCATTCGTCCGACTCAAAACTGTGCCCTAAATGGAAAATTGAAAAAGAAATCCAAACTATTAAAACTAATAAAAATATATCATATGTAGAAGCCCGAAAATTAATAGCCCCACAACCATCTCAAACTTACGCTCAGGCTGCTAAACCATTAACGGTAAGCAGTTCCTCACAAACAGATGAAAATATTACTAAAATAGTTTGCCCACCATTAAAATTGTTACAACCTACAATATCCGTTCCAAAACAAATGCCATATAGAATTCCTACAGTTAACAAATCATGTACCTCAACTCAAGCACAACTCATACCATCCTCATCTTCCGTTAATATTGCATCCGTATCAGATTCTCAGCCACCTATTCCTTTGTTTACTAATGCTCCCTCCACGTCCAATAGTGTTCTTGAATCTGTCGCATTATCCTCATCCAAACAAACACCTTCTCCTTCGACATGCCCCATTTCTACAGTCTCACCCGCCACATCTACTAGTCTATCTACCTCAGTTCCATCTGTCTCATCCAGTAAAGCACCTTCTTCATCCACAGTATCAATGTTTACACCTTTAACAAATGAAGCAAGTCCTGTTATTTCAACTGATACGACTACATCCAATACCATACCTTCCACAACTCAAGCTTCAAAACCTCGTAACAAAAAGCGGCCCCCTAAAAAAAATAAAAAACCGAATGTAGAAATCAAGATGACACCACATAAACCAAAAAGTCCGCACCTGTCGAATATACTACGGATGAAGAAGACACTATTATGTACGACGTGGAGGAAGAGGAGGAGGAATATGAACCGGATCCTAACTTCACGTATAAAAACGGAAAAACATACTACAAAGGATTTTTACTTTTAACCCCTACTAAAAATAGAAACTGACCTTTTCTCAATTATACTTATTGAATTTGGTGGGGAATCCCCCACCCCACCGATTCAGAAACGATTAAAATTACGGTCTAGATTTTATTAAGAAATTTTATAACTTTTATTTACACTCTTTTCATCTATCTGTTTTTTAAGATGTCTGTTATTTTAAGATCTTATCTGACATGTGTGATGAGGGGAAACCCCTCACCAAAAATTGTTCTAATTTTAATCATTGGAAACCAATTTTTATGCTATTTGAAATTTTAACTTTTATTGAAACTGCGTTTTCATTATTTTTAGATATTTCGTCCTATATTTTAATATTTTAACGAATGTTTGGCGCAGCATAGCCAAAATTGGCTCTTGCGCCATAAAACCCAAAACTCACTCACTCACTCACTAAAGGAAAATAAGAAGCTTAACATGGAATGGGGCCATTTTTCTCCCTCGAGAATTCCTACAAAAGCTTTCTACCGAAAATCATAATTTAAAAAATAGAGTTTTTAATTTGTACTGATTCATGGAAATACGAATAGTGGAAATCTCCTTATAAAGTAAACAGCAGAAAAAGAGATAAACGAAAAAATGATATCGCATCTCTTCGTTTAGAAGAGTTCACCTTCCGTATATATCAATACGGAAGGTAAACTCTTCTTAAGTGAAAAAGAAAAATTAAGCCTTCATTTTATAAATTTAGTTATGTAACTTACTATTATTATTTTATGATTGATCTTGCTTTTCTCATTTTGTCGGTTTTTGCCTCGTTTATGTAAAGCTATTATTTCATGATGAAGAACATATCATCTGTAGCGTCTATGAAATGATGATCAACTGATATTCACAATAATATAAGTGTTAGAACCAAGTGTATAGTAAAAAATGCTATAAAAATTTTTAAATTTTTTTTTTCTCTAATGAGATGCAAATTTTGATCTCGCCAAAGAGAAATCTTTCTACATCTTTGAATGACTAATTTATCATAATTTAGAACACCAATCTAGGAATAAGTGACTCCGAATCATGCAGTATTAGAGTGGCTATATTTTCACGTAATATCATCATTTTTCTCAACGACTATTTATTTTTTTCAATGCTTTTCAAACTCTCAATATTTGCAACCCAATTTTCAATCATTATTTTCCTCCCACCTCTCTCCTTCTTCATACAATAACAACACATTGAATTTAATAAAAATGTACTTTGACGCTAAGGGTACAATACGACTTTAATTATAAACCATACAAACTATCAAGATAAGTATTAAATTTTGCATATAATTTTATAAATAATATTTCCTGGCGTCACTCAGTGGCGTAACGTACATCCCCGCAAACCCTTCATTAGGGGGTCAGGATTCTAGGGCACCCTGAACCTGGCTGACACCAAGGGCGCCTTGGGGCCCAAAATCTGACTTTGCTGAGGAACCCGTAGTCTCCGTTACGCCACTGTGTCACTGATAATTATTAAACTTAACTTAATATTGGTGAATAATTAATTATCAAATACATTGCTCAGTACTGATACATTTATAAGTATATTATTCTAGTGTAAATGCGTATTGCATTTTTATTACGTTAGAATGATTTTGTTTTACTTCCTTTCAGAAAATTTGATAATTTTAAAATAATCTTTGACTTTTTAATTTCCGATATGCTCACGCATTCAATGTAGGACTACCACGACTTCTCCTAGAGTTATGCACCCCATTTTAAGAAACGCTGTTCTATTTATAATTACCTTAACTTGTGGCGTTGAGTAAGTCATGCACGAAACACCAATTTGGCTTGATGGGGAAAAAAAGAGTTAAAGCGGAAAAAACACGCGGATTGCCCATTGTTACATATTTTCTTGCATCTTCCAACCATAGATTATATGCCAAGTTGTGCGTATCTCCTTAAGTTATAATCCCCCCCCCCTAACGTACATCCTTAAGTTAAGACGCCATGGTACCCGAAAAATTGTCAAACCATCGAATTTTTTTTTATAGTCTTATTTGATACCTCGCATCCTTATAAATTTGCCTAAAAAAATTCAAAGCTCTACCTGCATTTTTTATCAAGTTATGGAGCAATATTTGATGCGGGACAGCAGACTAAGCAAAACTGCCCTGATCACATTCCAGATCATCTGCTAGAAAAGAGCCTAATTATTTTTTTACCGAGCGTAAACGAGTGACATATGTAGAATTGTATATGCAGTAACCAATCATTTCAAGAAAGAATTGTGCTATTCATGTAAAAATAAAAGTTTGTTTATTGCTTATGAAGAACAGATGGATTTGGTCAAGAGTTAAGAAATGTGAGGATTTTTTATGATGTTATTATAAATGAAATTAAAACTTCGATACGGATTCTCCCAAAGTACGAATATTAAATCTCATTTTATAACTCAGATAATTAAAAATCTAATTCGCAAAAATGTCAAAACTCTCCTATTTTTATATATTTGTTTTTGATGATGTATATGTATCACATGTGTGTGAAATTCAACACTCTTATTATTAAAATATTTTAAGATATTTATTTAAACAAACGCACAGATGCAGTTCTTAGATTTTGGTATATTTTACCTATAAATTGTTATTTAATTTTGCTTTCATTCATGTAGAACATTTAAGATGCAAATGCTTTTAAAATCATGAAAAAAAAAAAAATAATGCCATACACATATTTTGTACATGTTCTGTGCATTACTTGAGTTGTCAAACTGAACTTGGAATTAGCTCTAAAGTGTGTGTATTTCTTTTCTTATAATTAAGGTAAAGTTAAGGTAAAGTTTTATGAAATATTGATATTTCATTCGTTTTCTACTATGTATTAATTAAG
This sequence comes from Trichonephila clavata, assembly GCA_019973975.1. NCBI lineage: Eukaryota > Metazoa > Arthropoda > Arachnida > Araneae > Nephilidae > Trichonephila > Trichonephila clavata. Next base: position 5,093 of record BMAO01023381.1, on the reverse strand, counting down.
CTAGTATACTGTTTAATTGTTCAACAGTTTTACAATTTTTTATGGTAAGAAGTTTTAAATAAGCTAATTAACATTTCATAAAAATTTCAGACTATTCGATGAATATTATATCATGCTATTCATGGAATGAAAACTTCAAACTCATATTTCTCCATGTTGAAGTCTTGTACGTATACTATTATTCAAAACCCTAATGCTTTTTTGATAATTGAAATATGAATTAGAAATTTTTTATACATGTTTGGAAATGTATATTTTGTAAACCCATTGCATAGAATTAGCTCTATCATGTTTATTACTTTTAAAAAAATTAAAATTCGAAATTAATGGGTTTTTTTTGAGAATTTTTAAAAGTAAAACTATAAAAAATACTATAAAACTAAAGAGCAGAAGCAGAAAAAGTCCCCATGCACAGTTTTATGTAGTATATTGTAAGCACTTGGGTGAAAATTGAAAAAAATCAAACATAATTAAAAAAGCCTAATTTTTTTTTAAAATGTAAAAAAAAAATAATTTAATTTTACAAAAATTTTGCAAGAAACTAAAATTTTTTTATACGAAATTATTATTAAATACTAACTCCTTTATAAAATACAATTAAAACCAAGTATCAAGTATTAAAAATAAAAAAAAATTGTGAAGATAGTGCCATGTCGCCTTAATAAATACCCCAGCATGTACTCATATAAAAAACATTTTTAATTAGGATGACAAAGTTGAAATATATGTCTTACTTTACCTTCTATTTATAAACATGCTTCGATTAGTATATCATTGTTTTGGAAACAATGAGAGTTATTACTGAGTCACTAAATTTGGCTTTTGTATTCAAATGCCCATATAAGCGGCAGTATCTGATTTATTTTTGTGTACGTCTACAAACAATTAACATGAAGCATATTGAAACATATTTTATTACATATCGTATTTATCGACTTCAATTTGTGTAAGTTTCAAAACAGTTCTGGATTTCAGAAATTAACTTTACAATGCATTCATAATGAGGCTGTGTTGAATATTTAATTTCTCCCGTCGAGTTCCAATGGCAAAGTTATCTCATTTTAGTCGTAAATGTTCTGTTTATGCCACGACTGAGACTACTTAGAGGGGACAGAGGCGCCACGGGTGTTTACTTTGTTGGGGACCGAAGTAAAAGTTTATGCGATTATGCACCAATTCTGAGCTTGAAGAGACATATATGTAACTTTCTGGCTACAGATTGTTCATATATTTAAATTTTCTTATATCTATATTTAGTATGGAAAAGAACAAACGTTTGAAAACGTAGGCTTATATTTGAATTTATAATCGATTTTTGAAATCATTATCTTCTTTTATCCATGAGAAGCAAATAAATTATTGATTTTCAATCACACAGAATTAAGAATATATTTTGATCTAAAGAGCAGATGTTTTAAATGTTAAACTAAAAAGTGTATTGATGTGTATTTACTTTGTTATTCAGTTAAATAGTAACAAAGCTGAGTAATAAGTGTTAACCATAATTACTAATACATACAAAAAATCCGGTCTTAATACTTGTAAATAAAGACTTATGTTTTAGACTCTATGAAGAAAGCTAATAGTTTATAGATTCAAAAATAATTTGACCACCATTAACTATTTTTAATCAGAAAGTATATCTCGAAACTTTTATAAAACATTGAAATGCAAAGCTTTCACAGATAATATTTAAATATACATTGATACTTCGGAAAAAAAGCAAGATTGATAGTCTTAACATATTTATAAATATTTATGTGAATTGGAAAAATTATTCTATCCGATGAAAATAAAATTAAAAAAAACTGCTCTGACTATTCGCGTGTTCTCAAAGTGTTGTTTGTTTCCACAAACTTTTTCTCGTGTTTGACGAGTAAAAATAAAAACACAATACAATTAGCTACACATTTATAGTTAACATAATTTACATGTTGTTATGTATCTTCATTGTGTAAATTAAAGAATTGAATTGACGTAATTTCTGAAATTAAATGTACTTTCTGTATTTCTATATTTCTAGTACTTTTACATCATATGTTCTTAAAAAAGTTTTATTAAACAGCATTTACACGGAAATATGTTGTACGAACAATATTATGTTATTTTAAAAACATTTACAGGCCATACTTTTTGATTACAATACATTTCACATACAGAAAGACAAAGGTTGGAGATTTTGATTCCCTTATGCTTAATGTTAATATTTGTAAGTAATGGAATATTAATAAAATATAAACTGCTCAAGAGAGTAGTTAGTTAAAACTGAAACATGCTTCATATGCTTACATTAAAAAGTAATATTTCACACTGCTTACAGTATTGCAAAAATTCAAGAATAGCTTATTTATTCAGAAAAAGTGATAAATTGAAATATATAACTTATAAACATCGTAAGACTCACAAGCGTTTTATTCATAGATAAAAGGAATTTTTTATATTTTTAAATACTTCTACTTTTAATGTTTATAAATAATTTTATATATTCAACACCATCACTACGCAATTAAGTCTAGGTATATGTATACTCCAGATATACACATTTATAGATATTTGAGCCTTCTTAAATAACAATTGGAATATGTCATATATTTTCTATACATTGGAAAAATCTTCTTTACACATCCAAGCATTCAACAGGTTTTTTTTGCATTAGTAATGAATTTGGTAATACATTTTCCATACTTCGAAGCAATACCTTAATTCTATAAATAAAGGTGAAAGAAGTAATGCATCTATCAATAAAATCTTATTCGATTTACGTCGAACAATTATTTCTCCAATAGCATATTCCCTCTTTTGAAATATATTAAAGGAACTATATAAATTTCGAAGTCATGTTAACTCTATATTTGCTTGCATTAAGATAGATTATTGGAGATGAAAAAGATACCAAGGTTATTCAATTTACAAGAAAATATCATTAAAAATACCAAAGAGTTATGCTATTTTTTTAAACAGGGAATGATTGATTATGTTCCTACAGAATTTTCTACGACTGAATGCGTTCTAAGAGACGTGACAAATGAAAGGATACTTCAGATAAATGGACCTTATATTCGTCTTTGACTATTTCTTAGATATTGATTTCATACATTTAAGGTATCCAACTACTTGCGACAACTTTATTTTTTAAATGGAGATATGGGGATTTTTATTGATTATTTGATTTCTTTAAAATATTGTAAGAAAAATATGCTAAAATTATGAACAGAAAAAGAAATTATCATTACTAAAATGAGAAAAAATTGGAAAAATATTACAAAAATAACGTAAACAGGGACCATTCTGTGCCAAAAGTTTATGAACAGGTTTTCAATTTTTCAATTCTGATGTGTTGCAATATTATTCCTTTTTGAAATGACTTTCAGGATAGGAGATATTTTAATGTTTACAAAAATTATAGCACCTTATTTTAGTTAGTATATGGAATTGTTTAAACAAACACTGATTATATTAACACAAGGGACAGTAAATTTTGTAATAAAATAGTGATTGATCAATCTGAAAGTTGAAATACTTCTACTATTATACAGAACATACACAAAAAATGTAGTTAATTATTTTCAAAACTTTTTGAGCAAACGCTTTCCCCGTTTGAGCATTTTCAAAAAAACACATTTCGAGTAAACGCGTTTTAAAGTGCTATATCTTGCTTAAAATAATGGCATCTGCTTTTACTAAAACACTAGTAGTTTTTATTCTAGTGAACGGAAAATAATACACTTGGTATTTTTATAAAGCTAATAATATGGTCTATAAAAAATCATAAAACAATTTGTGAGTTTTTTGCAAAATTCACAATTTTAGGGTATTCGGGTACCTTAAGTATCGAATTTTATGATTCTGACCTAAAGTAACACACATACACATATGCGAGGCTTAAAAACAATTACCAATTAAATTGCTAAAACACATTCTCCTTTGAAGTAAGATCCTTGACCAACAATACACTTTTGCCATCGCTTGTAAAGGTCAACGAAACTTTTATGACATCCATTTTTAGCCATGTCCTTATATTCAGCCTGCGATGAATCTTTATTTCATCCGCAGATTGAAATTGATGATCCTGAAAGCGAAATGCAAGTTCTGGAAATATTCTGGAATCTCAGAAGGCTAAATCTGGGGAGTTAGGAGGATGTGGCAAAACAGTTGTTTGTTTTCAAACCGTTGTTGTTTCAAACCTGTTCTGACGTACTGTTGCAGAAATCTTTTCAGTGTTTTCAGCGGTGTGGGAAGTCTGCGGATGTCCAGTATGTATCTCGTCTTCAAATCTTAGCTCGCCTTCCTGGTACGTCGATGTCATTCAAAAGCTTAGGTTTGCGATAATGTACTGCTGTTCACATTCTTCAATATTCCGTCACTTCAGTCTCTTTAGCACTCTAAGAAATTATATATTTATTCTCTTCTTTAAGGTCATTCTTTTCATACGCCGGTTATCAAGTGCATCCTCTTACAAAATACGATGCCGTGGTGAAGAACAGGGGGGAAAGTGGGAAAGAACGCTGTAAAATAGAATCGTTATCTTAGTCATTCTACTGCAAAAACGTTTCACATTAGCTCAGTCAGGGACTTATGAATCGTACCTTGTATGTACTATTTCTTTATATATTACTCATTCATATTTGTTTAATTGGTCCAATAATTTACTGCTTGCTTACACATGCAAATGTTTAGCCTAAGTATTTTTCAATTATAGTTTATATTCTTCAATTTTTGTATTATTATGAAAATATTTTCTGCTGACGAGGTTAAAATACTATAAAATAAACTTAACATTACTTCACTGTTCTACGTCAGTAAAAGCCTTAATTTATTATTTTGGTAATAATCGACTTTATATCATATATTGGTTTGTGGTCAATTTCAGAGTATTGCTTACTCTATTTCACAGGATATTTAATTTATTCATTCCTTATTTTATTATATATATATATATATATATATATATATATAGTTTTAGTCTAAAGTTCTGAGAAGTACGTAATTTTTAATAAATGTTTTGAAAAGTTATTTATACACAGCTTGTAACGTAACACTTATACACTTCTATTACACAATTCAATTTTTATCAGCGATTAGTTGTAGATTGT